>BLBF01000045.1:21981239-21995166 GCA_015471245.1 Laticauda colubrina | reverse complement strand
ATTCTGATTCTGATTCTGATTCTGATTCTGATTCTGATTCTGATTCTATTCTATCTATTCTATTCTATTCTATTCTATTCTATTGTTATTCTATTGTTATTCTATTCTATTCTTATTCTATTCTTATTCTATTCTATTCTTATTCTTATTCTATTCTTATTCTATTCTATTCTTATTCTTATTCTCATTCTATTCTATTCTATTCTATTCTTATTCTATTCGATTCTTATTCTATATTCTATATTCTATTTTTATTCTATTCTATTCTTATTCTATTCTTCTTCTCTTCTTATTCTCTTCTATTTTTATTCTATTCTAATTCTATTCTTATTCTATTCTTATTCTATTCTATTCTTATTCATGATTCTATGTTCTGTGTTATATCTTGGGCCACCAATCCTTTCAGAGCATAGGACTTTATAACGTGCCTGTCCTATAACTCAGCCTCTTTGGCTTCTCGTGGAGATATCGGATCTGGGGTGCAGAAATCAAAATGACCCTCAGTAAAGCAGTAAAGAGATATCAAAGACACTAACTTGTTGCTACCTCCAGCTGCCATCTGTATTTTTGCAGTCTAGAATAGAATAGAAATAGAAACTGGATGGACTGTATATTCCTGTGAACAAGACTTCTGGCATTTACAGCAGCTGCCTTTAAATAGGCTGGACATCAATAATTTCTGACTGTGCTGTCTTTGGGGAAAAAAAACAGAGGCATTTATCAAATGCACCAAGTGAGCTTTCATGATGAACTCAGCTGTAGCCCATAAAAGCTTATGCCTTTGAATAAAATGTGTTTCTTGGAACATATGCGAACTTCTGGTTTGTTTGTTTTTTGCTACCAAAAAGTAGCACAGCTCTTCTCCTGCAATGCTGACTTGACCCTTGACCACTGATTCATATTTGTTATGGTTCGCCGGCAGCAGGTGCAGACAGCTGAGGTCTCCGAGAGCGAGGACTCAGAGGGGCCTGCGGGTGATGCAGGGATGGGGCCAGGACCATCAGGGTATGGAGTGCTGCCTTTGGAGATTGTAGAGGCTGGCAGCAGTGATGAGGAGTTCCCTGAGGAGCCTGTGCCCAGTGCGCATGTGCGCAGGGCTGCTCAAAAGAAAGAGCAGCTGCAGCAGCATGGGTGACTCGGGAGTAAGGCTGCAAGGTAATGGCCCCTCCCTTAAGAGATAAAAGCCAGCTGAGAAACTGGAGTTCTTTGCAGGAAGCAAAGAAGTTCTTGTATTTCAAGTCTTGTGGAAGTTCGGACTATCTTGGTTTGTGTTTGGAGACTTTTTGTTTGAAATATTTCTTGGCAACTTTATCTAGTGTTCTTGGCAGCCTTGCACAACCTTTCGCAAGGCTCGTCCTTATCAGAGACAATTAGTTTTAATAGGAATTTGCAGAAAAGCATTAAAAGCTTTTGCTTTTATCTCTGTTTGGTGTTTATTTACTTGGAACAAGGTTTGAGTCAGAACATGGTGATCCCCTCAAGCGACTTCCTGACAAGCAAAGTCAAGCCAGCTTCACTTAACAACCATGTTACTAATTGAACAACTACAATGATTGACTTAACAGCTGCGGAAAGAAAGGTTGTAATATGGGGCAAACCTCACTCAACAAATGTTTCATATAACAATAGAATCGTTGTGCTCAATTGTGGTCGTAAGTCAAGGACTACCTGTAATGAGTGGAACAGCTTTTCCTCCAGAAGTTGGAATGCTCCATCACAGGAGGTTTTTAAGAAGAGATTGGACAGCCATTTGTCCAGAATGGTACAGGGTCTCCTGTTTCAGGGGCTGGACTAGAAGACCTCCAAGGCCCCTTCCAACTCTGTTATTCTAGGTTTTATGCCCTGAGTTCATAAATTCTGTATTTTGAGATGTGAAGCTGTTGCATCCAGTTCTGTGAAAGTCTAAAGAGGAAATAAATTACAGACATATATCAGACAATTACTACATATAAAATGCCCATAAATTCAGCTAACATGGCTTTCCATCCCATGAACGTGAACAGTCGATGTGATGCGTGAATGGAAACAACAGTGAAAAATTTCTCTGGGAATGAAAGTTGCTCAAAGATAATTACAGATTGGGTGGAAGCTTATTTGAAATTTCAAAGTATTCTGGGGTTTGGCACAATTCTAGCTTGTTTATGTTTAGGAAGAGTTTATCAATTTTTTTCCACAGTATACAAGGAAAATCTATATAAACTGTTTTATAGATGGCATTTTCCTCTTGCTAGATTAGCAAAAATGTTCAACTTAAGTCCAAGCTGTTGGAAATGTAAATAGGAAAGAAGTACATATTTTCATATGTGGTGGATTTGCCCAGAGGTCAAGAAATATTGGAACATAATTCGAGTGTGATTAGAAGAAATAACAAAACAGAAAATTGAACCCAAACCAGTACTATTTCTATTAGGCATAACAGAAAAATATAATAAAACGATAAATACATTATGCTACATATCTTAACAGCTGCTAGGATTTCCTATGCACAATTTTGAAAGCAGGAAAATGTACCATCAGAGGGTGTTGTTATTTTAAAAAATTGTGCAGAGATGGACAGACGAACAATGAAATTTGAGATAAAGAAGAGTCAATATATTATAATGTCTGGGATGCCTGGTATGAATGGTTTAAGAATAAGAAGAAATCAAAATGAGAATTAGGTAAAAAATAAGAAACTATGTAAATACATATCTATATTCAATACAGAATCTAAACTCAATACAGAAGCCTGATGATGGCAGATGAGATTCTGCCGAAACGTTGCTACAACTTTAAAAGCACTACAATGACGTGGGATAATACCCGAAGGAAGCTGAACAGCACACATGTAAGCACCCGCGATAACTTAAAAAAACAACCAAATATCTATATTCATATCTATCTATCTATATTTACATATTGAAATTGTATGATGAAAGAAATGTGTATATTGAAAGATGACAAGAAATGTAAAAGATGTCTTGACATTGATATAATGATGTATAAAGTTTTATTTTTATGTTTTTAAATTTTGAAAACTAAATAAAGTTTAATTAAAGGCAAAAAAAGACTATTTGAAATGTCAAAGTATTCTGGGGTTTGGCACAATTCTGGCATGTTTATGTTTAGGAAGTTTATTAATTTTTTTTCGGGGCAGCGATGAATCAGCACTAATGGTTTGTTTTGTATGGGAAGTGGCAAAGAACTTCCTTTTTCATGTCTTGTCACTTTAAAAAGCTTTGTCTTGTGATTCCACTCTGGATAAATATTCTTGCAGCATCCCTGGACACAGAAAAGGAGATTCCAAGCACAGAAAAGGAGATTCCAAGATTCCAGTTTTTGTCAGCTTTAGAATTATGTGAAATTCTCTTTTAGCTATGATGATATTCTGCAAAAGACAACATCCTATAAAACTCAGTTCACAATCTCTTTGGTCTGAGGGTGAGCCTTCTGGGTGGTTGATAAACCACTTTTCTGGTGGATGAATGATGCCAATGATGGCTTATTTAATGAATGTGGATTCATAGAATCCTAGGGCTAGAAGGGATCTCAAAGGTTACAGATTAACAGAGTTGGAAAGGACCTTGTAGGTCATCTAGTCCAACCCCCCACCCAAGCAAGAGGCCCTACACCATTTCTGACAGATGGGAGTCCAATCTCTTCTTGAAAGTCTCAGGTGATGAGTGATAAGTGATCCCACAATTTCCAAGGGCAAGCTGTTCCATTGATAGATTGTTCTCACTGTCAGAAAATTCCTCCTTATTTCCAGGTTGAATTTCCATCCATTATTCCTTGTTTGGCCTTTGGGTGCTTTAGAAAATTGTTTGACCCCTTCCTCCTCTCTGGGGCAGCCCCTCAGATACTGGAAGACTGCCATCATGTCTCCAATGGTCCTTCTCTTCACTAGACCAGCCAGGCCCAGTTCCTGCAACAGTTATAAGAACCCACCACTCCAGCCATTCTGAATCAGGGCCTGGTGTGTAAATGTCTCCTAAATCTTGTAGAAATCTAATCCTGGCCATAACTGATCTCAGCCGTTCAATGGAATGACCAAGAAGAAAATGATCTTCAGAAGGAGACAGCCGAGCACTTTCTGTGAATCCAACTCATGATGTAGTGCAGGGGCGTCCATCCAACCTTGGCAACTAAATATGTCTACATATCTTTTATTTGCTACTAAACTGTCTGAAGAAACTCCCCAACTTTTCTGACTGGGTGAAGGAAAACCCATCCATGGTGAGTTCAGGCCCGGTCCCACTGCACTTATAGATGCAAAGAGGATGTAAAACGTTAAAAAAAGCTTGCCATCCGTTGGAAAATGCTTTGCATCCGTTGTGTACTCACTGCATACGTGTTTCATACGCTCTATCCGTCGAGGATCCATCCACTGAGATTTCATCCGCTCAAGAAGTTTTGAGCTGCACAAAACTTTGTGAACAGATGAACTTTCCGCCATGTACGATGTTAATCTACGACATACGAGCAACAAACGTTCTATGTCCGGTTATCATCCGTTAAACATCTGCTGTATCCCCTCTGCATCCTCTGGCCATCCCCTCAACTCACATCCACTGCAGCTGAAAACGGAAAGAGGGAGGAAACAAAAGGTACACGGAACATCTACATAGCGTTAGTAGCACGGAAATAGAAAGGATGTAAGCGTATGCATCTCGTAGAAGAGTATTCAAAATGGACAAAACATTTGTATCTGGGATGTATCTCGTATATTTAGGATGTCTGGAGTATGCCTAGAGTATGTAGAAGGACACCTAGCGGACAACCGATATTTCCTATAAAAAGGGGGAGAAAATCATCTGGATCTCAGTATGAGTCCAGCAGCCGTGGTGTACAGACCTCTTCACCCTTGGTCTTGGTCTTCAACATCATCAATTGTTCTCCACCATGGATGATGACACAGTCCGTATGATAGCTGCGCTCATTCATCACCAGAACCAAAACCTGTTCAGACTGTTTCAAGTTTTACATAGAAGGAGAAGAAGGAGACGTCCAAGAGCTGTTTGGGTCTGACGATGGATCGTGAGAAGAATGGAGTTTGGACAGTATGACCAGTTAATGGTGGAGCTGAGGAATGAAGACCCTCGTGCATTCCAGCACTTCATGAGGATGCCACCAGCCATGTTTGACGAACTTGCAGAGCATCTGAGACTCAGGTTGACCAAGCCTAGCACCAACTTCCGTCCCAACCTGGACCCTGGACTGAAGGTGGCACTGATTCTGCGGCACCTGGCCTCCGGGACCACATACAGAAACGTGCAGTATGCATGGAGGGTGCCACACAACAGCATCAGCAAAGTGGTCAGAGAAGTGGTGCAGGCCATCATCAAAGAATACGTGGAGGAGCTCCTCAAGTGCCTCACCACTGAACAAGGCTGGAGGAAAGTTGCAGAACAGTGGTATCAGAGGTGGAACTTTCCCCACACCGTTGGAGCCATAGATGGGAAGCACGTGGCCTGCAAAGCTCCAGCCAACTCAGGGTCCACTTATTATAACTACAAGGGCTTCTTCAGCATCATCCTCTTTGCCATGGTTGATGCTGACTACAAGTTCATCTACATAAGTGCTTCAGGCAACGGGTCAGCTTCAGATAGCCAGGTATATAACGCCAGTGACCTCAAGGAGGGGCTGGAACGCAACCTCATCATGGGCTTCCCAGATCCAGACCCCCTGCCCAAGGACATACAAGATGTGCCCTACTTCATCGTGGGTGATGAAGCCTTCTCCCTCAGAACCTACCTCATGAAGCCCTACACTTCCAGACTCCTCACCCATGAAGAGAGGATCTTCAACTACAGGCTGTCCAGGGCAAGACGGGCGGTGGAGAACGCCTTTGGCATCCTGGCCAACAGGTTCCAGATACTTCTCACCACCATGCAGCATGAGCCACAGACTGTGAGGAGCATTGTGGAAGCTTGCTGCATCCTGCACAATCTCATGCGCACCCGCTACCCACTGTTGAAGAACAGACTTGTCGACTGTTAACAAGGGAATGGGGACATGGAGCCTGGTGAATGGAGGCAAGGACGTAACCTGATAGACACTATGGATGTACAAGGCCCCAACAGAGCTTCACATGAAGGGAAGAAGCAGCACAACCTACTGAGACACTGGTGCAACTCCCCAGCTGGAGCAGTGGAGTGGCAAGACAGGATGATGGATGAGTAATGGATGCTTCCTTGAGGCTGTCGCATAACACTGATGAGATTGTGCCAATGTATGTTGAGTAGTCCTACAATGAATAGGGTATTAAGAAAGAGCTTTGTTTATTTTGAAATATGTTGATCAATGAATAAATTGTTATTGATAATAAAGGGCCATATGTGTGGCAGCTGGGATGGTGGACCATACAGTCACACTATGCTTGCACTGGAGGTTTATCTATCCCACAACTATCCTTATCTATCCCACAAGCATGCAAAGGCTTCACCATTTTTTCAAAGTTTTCACCAACACTTTATTAAGTAAAAAAAATGAACCAAGTAAACTGTATTAAGTGTGTTAAGCAAAGATAACCTTTGTTAACTTTCTTAGGTAAACTTTATGACTTTATTAAATAAGCAAAATGAACCAAGTAAAGTGTCTTAAGCAAAGATAAACTTAAGTAAACAACTCAGTCTCTGACACTATTCTCAGTCACTCTGAGTCATGTTCATGGTCTCAGCTGTTAAGCGGGCAGGGACTGTGGGGGTGGCTGTGACTTGAGTGCTGGTCTGAGGCACCATTGGGGTGCTTGGCCTTGAGGGTACAACAGGGGATGGTGTGTTCAGGAAGCTATCCGAAAGCTGACTCAGTCCTGTGAGGTTGAGAGGCCCTTCATCAAGGACTTGAGATGTCAGGCCCAATACTGATGACAGATTGTCCGTTGACGGGCTTGGTTGTGGGGTGGAGGAAGGAGGAGTGTAGTGGGGCTGTCTGGTCTGCAGCTGGGTGAGGACTGGGGTCAGTGGCGTCCGATGAACCTGGGCCTGGACTGGGAAGTTCTGCTTCTGTTGTGGGAAGTCCTGGTAGTCATAGCCTTGGTAGGTGAGGGGCTGTTGAAAGCCGTGGAAGGGCTGTGACATCTCCTGGGGTGGAGGAGAAGACCTGGACTGGGTAGGAGCACTTGTGCAGAAGTGCTGTGATCTTCTGCTTCATCACCTGGTACTGGGCCTCGGGCAGGTCCCTCAGGGTCTGGCTCACATAGGTGATGAAGGTGTTCCGGCCCGAGGATGCTCTGTCCAAGTGGACCAGCTGAGAGAGAAGTTCTGTGCTGGTCTTCATTGTGTCCCTGATCTCCAACAGCACACTGTGGTCCTGGCCCTCCAGTCTGCCTCTCTGCCTGCATCCTCTGGAGCTGGGGGTCGGGGTGGGTTGGCCTCTGGTGGCTGCTGCTTCTTCCTCCATTTGTGACAGCAGGGCGTCATCCTCCACGGGATCCTCCAAGTTCGCCGGCATGGGGAGTGCAGCTGTCGTGGGGGTCTCTGCTGTGGGGCCCTCTGAAGACACCTGCCTGGACAGTATAGCTGGCTCCTGGCTGGAAGAGGACTGGCTGCCTGTGGGCTGTCTGAGGGAGAGGGGTCTCAGAGGGGCTGCTCCTCGGTGGTGGATCTCACCCTCCAGGAAACTGCACTTGGCCATGACGTACATCTCCCGGTCAGTGAGCTTGACAGTGGCCTGCCCGGATTTCTTGAGGTGTAGCTTGCCATACCAGGTGTGCATGTGCTTCTACCATCCTAGGAGTACATCTGCAGTGTACCCCAGGCTCTCTGCCTTGTCTCTCCAAGCTGCCTGCTTCTTCTTGGTGTCACGATAGAGTCTGTGGCCCTTTCTCCAGAGGTACTCATCCTCCCTCAGCCATTCCAGCACCTCCTCCTCATGCTCCTCAGAAAGGGTGTACTGTTTCCTCTCTCCCTTCTCCTTCCCTTGCCTCTTCCTCCCTCTGGCAGGGGCTTGAGCAGGGTCTTCAGGGGCTTGAGCAGCAGGGTCTTCAGGGGCTTGAGCAGCAGGGCCTTCAGCAGCAGGGCTTTGAGGGCCTTGGGGCTGGTCCACCACAGCAGCAGCAGCAACAGCAGCAGCAGCAGCTTCAGAGTCAGTGCCAGGGGGTGGGATGCTGGTTCTGGCCTTCTTCACCTTGCCAGGGCTTGAACAAGTAGGCACGGGCTTCCTCTTCTTGCCTGACTGACGAACCATGGTGTTCCTGCTAGATGTATGTGGCAGCACGTCGTTCCCCTGTATGCTGACTCGTGCGTGCTGCATCCTTTTATATCTGCAGAGCTGGCGTAATTCATACTCCCCGCATGCGCAGTGAATGCTTTGCATCCGATATACATCCGCGTGGCATTCCCTTTGTTTCCTATACGAGTCCGTGATGCATCTGCTTCATCCGCTATGCATCCGCTTCACAATTATCCCCTGTAACCTCTTTGGAGGTGTCATCCCCTTCCATCCGCTTTCATCCGCTAGGCTTCCTATGAACATCCGTTTAACATCCCCACTACATGCTACCCACATCCATTCTTTTCCATTCTTTTCCATTCTGTTTATGCAAATTTTCACCACTTTTTGTAGCGGATGGAGCCACCCCCAACATTTTGCTCATCTGCTGTGTCCTTTATGCATACATTTTGCGTCTGTCAGCCAGTGGGACCTAGCCTTGAGACAAACAGGGACTTTTCTGGAAGCCTTGAAATGCACTTCTCTGCTGCTTTTTCCATTTGCAAAGCCTTTGGAGGTGTTTGGAGATCCTACCTCAGTAGCAACACACTGCAATCTGGACGTGCAGTTACCTCCACATGTCTAACGCATGGCCAGAACTTTCTTTTGTGGAAGCTTTTCGCCCCAACCTCCCCTTTGGAAAATGGGAGCAGTGGCAGGAGGGCTGAGGTTGAAGCCAAAGCCCCTGCTGACCTCTCTGAGGCTGGAGTGGTTACAACTGGCTGGAAGGGGGAGAGTCCAGAACTACGTCTGCCAACTCCTCCCCTGCTTTCGTGGGAGCATCTCACAGCACTGCATGGCATGACCCACACATGGGTGTGCGAGCAAATGTCCAAATTGGAATAGCAATTGTGCAGAAGTTTCAAGATGAATACGCAGATTTCCCAATCTGGATGTTCTTGTTAACATTTGGCTCCGAAAGTAAACACAACGATGTCGAAATTACAACTTACTGTTGAGATGGAGAGTTCTGATTGGTTGGATAATATTTACTTTAAATATTCTGATTTTTTTTATTTTATTTTTTGGCATTCTCTTTCGGCCATTCTCAAATATTGACTCCTGTTTGACAGATATGGCTAATGCCAAGTGTTCCTACAAAACCCACAGCCAGGCCTAGTTCACACAGCTGACTAAGTCAAGGGTAATGCTTTAGTGCAGAGGTCCCCAATCTTGGCAACTTGAAGACTTGTGGACTTCAACTCCCAGAAGTCCACAAGTCTTTAAGTTGCCAAGTGTGGAGATCTCTAGTGTACGCTATTTCACTCCAACTTCGTGTTCTTTGAAGATTTGATGGAGGGCTGTGACAGAGGAGAGGAGATTGGCTTACTTTCCAAAGCACCCAAGGGCAGGACAAGGAGTAATGGATGGAAGCTCATCAGAAAGAGATACAACATGGACCTAAGGAGAAACTTTCTGAGTGAGAGTAATTAAATCATGGAACAGCTTCTCTCCCAAAGTTGTGGGTGCTCCATCACTGGGAGTTTTCAAGAAAGGTTGGACTAGAAGACCTCCAGGGTTCCTTCCAACTCTATTATTCTAAGATTCCTTCTTTCTCTTGACATGCTGTGTGACTCTGTGTGCTTTTCAATGAACACTCTTAATTGTGAGAAGGTTTCATCTGCTTGATCGATTGCATAAGATGATACATCTGATAACAGCTTCTTAATCCATGTAAACGCTTCATTATATCTGCCCATTATGCAAGTACATGCAAATCACCACCAACTGAGAGTCAGATTGCAGAATATGAGAGAGGTTTTATCCCACCTTGAGTGTGTGGGGGGTGAACATGTTTTCGCAGGTGAATCAGCAGCCAGAAATTTAGAAACAGCATTTCTCATTCATTTGTATGCCTTGAACATGTGTCCAAACCAAAGCAAATTAGCTGCCTTTAAACTACCTTTAAATCAATACAAATTACTTGTGCAACACGATCAAGCCCCAGTCTAGCTAATCAGGGAACATGTAACAAACAGGAAAACATGTATTTGGTAGCCAATTAATTTCTGTTTCAGGATTGTGCAATTGAAGGTAAATGGAGGTGACTGGGAGTCAAGTGGCCTCTTGTTGGAGGATATTAAAGCAATTGTTGCAGGATGGAAGCTGTTCAGAATACAGCTGCCTTTTGCAATTGACTGGTGGGGATTTTGTCAATGCCAGTGGTGGTTCAGGGCTGCACTATGTCAGGATACCGGCAGTTGCCCCCATTTAAATCATGAGTCTCAAGCCAAACTTCCAAAACTTCAAAAGGATTTATTGGGAGTTAAACTGTCCTGCACTGCCTGGATGTAGCTGACTCTGAGACACATCATTCATTGTCACCCTTGACAATGGTTTTCCCCCATCCCCTGGGTGTATAATAATTCATATTCTGCAATGGGATACATCCATAGCCAAGAGGCATCAATCATGCTCTCCAGTTAGAATTTTGCACTGCAGAAACTTCAGTCACCTAGTTACTATCTTTGAAAAGTATTTATGGAATGCACTTTTGATTTCCAAGCTGCCGCACTGCTCCCCCCTCCCTTTCTGTTGGCAACTCTAAAAAGACCAGAGAAATATTGTATGAGTTGATACTCTACATGTTTTGGGATTGCATCCAAAGTGACTATCACTACAGTTAGTCCTTGGCCATGGGCCATAGTGGCACAGTGGTTAGAGTGCAGTACTGCAGGCTACTTCCACTGACTGCTGACTGCCTGCACTTTGGCAGTTCAAATCTCACCAGGTTGAAGGTGAACTCAGCCTTCTGTCCTTCCAAGGTCGGTAAAATGAGGACCCAGATTGTTGGAGCAAGAGGCTCTGTAGCTTAGAGAGGGCTGGAAAGCATTGTAAAGCGGTATATAAGTCTAAGTGCCATTGCTCTTACTTCCTCCCTCCCTCCTTTTTTCCTTTCCTCCCTCTATTCCTTTTTCCTCCCTCCTTTCCTTCCCTCTCTCCCTCCCTCAGCCTTGTCCTTTCAAGGTTGATAAAATGAGGACAGGGGGCAACAGGCTGACTCTGTAAACTGCTTAGAGAGGGCTGTAAAGCACTATAAAGTGGTGTATAAGTCCAAGTGCTATTGCTATTGACTTACAACAGTTCATCTAATGACCATTTGAAGTTACAACAAGCACTAAAAATAGCTTATGACCATTTTTCACACTTATGGCCATTGCTGTCTCCCCATGGTCACGTGATCAAAATTCAGATCTTTGGCAACTGTTTCATATTTATGACGGTTGCAGTGTCCCTGGGAATCTATAATCCCCTTTTGTGACCTTCTAACCAGCAAAGTCAATTTGGGAAATCATACTCATTTCACAACCATGTTACTAATTTAACAACTGCAGGGATTCACTTAGCGAATTTGCCAAGAAAAGTTGTAAAGTGGGACAAAACTCACTTTAGCAAATTCCTTTTAAATTCTGGGCTCCATTGTGGGCGTACCTTGAGGATTATGTGCTTTCATACTATCTTTGTTTTATTTGCCGCAATTGTTCCATTCCTAGGTCTTTGCGATTTACTCCCTCTTTGTTCTTCCATTTGGTGTTTCCAGGCATCACCGTTTCCATTATCCAGACCAGTGGTGGGATTCAAATTTTTTTACTACTGGTTCTGTGGGCATGGCTTGGTGGGCATGGTGGCTAGGTGGACATAGCTTGGTGGGCTATGGGGAAGGGGCAGGGGAAGGATACTGCAAAATCCCCCTTCCCTCCCCACCCCACTAACCTGCTTTCCAGCTCCCTTCTCCCCTGCAGGGCAACCAAAGGAGACCCAGTCGATCAGCTGGGACTCAGGAGGCAGAGAAGAGAAGAGGACGAGGCCAGTCAGAGGTGGTTTTTGTTCTCCGAACTACTCAAAATTTCCGCTACTGGTTCTCCAGAACTGATCAGAACTGGATGAATACCACCTCTGCTTCCTTCCCTTTGTTCCTTTCTTCCTTCCAGTGATGGGACTCAATTTTTTTTTCTATCAGTTCTGTGGGTGTAGCTTGGTGGGCATGGCAGGGGAAGGATACTGCAAAAAACCCCTTCCCTCCCCACCTCACTAACCTGCTTTCCAGCTCCATTCTCCTGGGCAGGGCAACCAAAGGAGACCCAGCCAATCAGCTGGGACTCAATGGGAGGCGGAGAAGAGATGGGGTTGGCGGGGCCAGTCAGAGGCGGGATTTGCCGGTTCTCCAAACTACTCAACATTCCCACTACCAGTTCTCCAGAACCAGTCAGAGCCAGCTGAATCCCACCTCTGATCCAGACCCTCTTTTCTGGTGTTTCTTATCAATAATTATTAGGTTTGGGTGTTATTATTGCCCCTCGAGTCTCGGAGAGACTCGCAACCAGTGGTGGGCTGCTGGGAGTTTGCAGGGGTTCAGGAGAGCCTCTAGCTCAGATTCTGTACAACTCAGAGAACCCCCAAATCCTACTGCTGGCTGGCCCTGCCAACCCCAGGGAGGACAAAAACCCTTGCCGTGGTGCAGGAGACCAACTAGGCCATGCCCACCATGGCTACACCCACCCAGCACCCTGGCAGAGAACCGTTTGCTGACATCTTGGAAGCCCACCCCTGTTCGTGACACCTTAAGCGAGCATTCCTGTAAAGAAACCAATAGTTGTATTCACAAAATTACATAAGATCAATTGCTATTTATGCCAGCTGGTTTCAATTTTAAAAATTCACAGCGCTGGCAGGAAATGTCATTTACTTCGTGACTTTAGAAGGTTTCTTAATTTTTCCTCCACCACAGCAATTCCTTCTCCTCGCCTCTTCCCTCTAAATGCCCCACATGATCCTTTAATCTCAGAGGTACAACTGAGGTCGATGCAAAATTGTTGGTGGAAGAAGATGCAGGGTGGGGAAGCTCAGGAGACATACATACACACACACACACACACACACGCACAGGTCCACACAACCTTTCGCAGCACACCTATAAAATCTTGGCAGCTGCTTTGATTTGCCTTGAGCCAGCTTCTCCTACAACCGTAAGGTTCATTCCGGGTCGTGGGCCATAATCCTCAGCCTCAAAGCCTTTGCAAAGGCGTGCTTGGGCTTGTCGGCAGTTTGCTTGAGGAAGGGGTAAGGATGGGCAGGGCACAGATAAAGCTGGCAATTAAAACAGCTATTTGTGGTCTGTTGACAGCAGCACCAACACAGAGGCTGGCAGTGAGCCACAACGGAGTGTTGTGGGTTTGCAGCCTGACTGCAAATGTGTGCTCGCCCATCAAACCTTTTTCTGTAGCGCACAACTTCTCCATATGGCCTGATATCTTTTTAGTGCAGGGAGAGGAAACAGAACTGATGGGGGGGGGGGGCAGTATTTTATTGCAAAACTTTAGATTGCAATCTTGGGAGCTACTGCAAGAAAAGTCTTTTTTGTAATGTTTTCTTGAATGAAAAGAAGAACTAGGGGTGATGGTGATGGTTGAAACAATGGTTGGAAACTAATCAAAAGGAGAGAAGCAACCTGAAATTAAGGAGAACCTTCCCAGCAGTCAGGACAATTAACCAGTGGAAAGTTCTGGGAGCTCCATCATTGGAAGGTTTTTAACTTATCATGAAATAGCGCAGGATCTCCTGCTGAAGCAGGGGGCTGGACTAGGAGACCTCTAAGGTCCCTTCCAGGTCATTCATTCAACTCTATTTAATGATAGTAAAGAAGAGGAAATCAACCTATTCTCCAAAGCATTCCAGTTCATTCTATTCTATTCTATTCTATTCTATTCTATTCTATTCTATTCTATTCTATTCTATT
>BLBF01000045.1:21962913-21975187 GCA_015471245.1 Laticauda colubrina | reverse complement strand
AAGGAAGGAAGGAAGGAAGGAAGGAAGGAAGGAAGGAAGGAAGGAAGATGGCAGTAGCTATATAACTATATCTTATATACCATTTCACAGTGTTTTCCAGCCCTCTCTAAGCAGTTTACAGAGTCAGCCTTTTGCCCCCAATAATCTGGCTCCTCCTATTACCCACCTTGGAAGGATGGATGGCTGAGTCATCTTTGAGCCTTGTGGGATTCAAACTCCAAATTGCAGTCAGCTGGCAGTCAGCAGAAGTAGCCTGCAATACTGCACTCTAACCACTGCACCACTGTGACTCAGAAGTCACTTTTTTCAGTCCCATTGCAACTTTGAATGCAAACTGTTATAAATCAAGGACGACCTGTAAGAGGGTTTCCCACTGTGGAAGCAACCAAGGATAACCTTATCCACAGCACCAACTGCTCTCCTGCAGCTATCTCAAATCTGCTGGTGGGCCTGGCAACCTGGCGCTGAGATGCTCATTGGATTCTCATTCAAATGGCCTCAGCTGCTCCCACACATTGCTCACCACATGGCAGGCAGCTTCCCCCTGAGTTGCTCCCGAGTATAACGTCATATTACACAGCGAGGGTGGAGGTGGAAGTGTGGGTTTACTTTTTGAAGCAAATTGGATTGCAGGCATTTAGGGTGAGCATCTGGTCTGCTTTTTCGCTAAATGCTTGTTTATTCAGAATCGGGAATTGGGGAAGATATTAGTTTCTAGAGAATTTTGCATTTCCTCCTGGCAAAATATGGTGCCTCCAAGCAAGCTCAGCTCTTTGGAATTTCATCCATATGTCCAAGTTATTTTCTTGGTATAAATAAAGGATATGAAAATGGTTGCCATTGTCTGCCTTCCTTAGAGAAGTATTTTGGAATATTGCGATGTTGCCCAAACTCTGAATATTTGCTGATTTCCCATCTTACCAAATACAGATTAACAGAATTGGAAGGGACTTTGAAGATTTTCTAATCCAACCTCTTGTTTGAGTAGGCGACCCTCTACCATTCCGGACAAACAGCTGTCCAATCTCTTCTTTGAAACCTCCAGTGATGGAGCATCCTCAAGGTCTGGAGGCAATCTGTTCCATTGGTTAATTGTCCTCACTGTTAGTAAGTTTCTCCTTAGTTCTAGGACTAGAATATCTCTCTTTGATAATCCTCCATCCATTACTTCTTGTCCTGCCCTCAAGTGCTGCTGTGGTTCGCCAGCAGCAGGTGCAGATGCCTGAGGTCTCGGAGAGCAAGGACTCACATGAGGCGCCTGCGTGTGATGCAGGGATGGGGCCAGGACCATCGGGGAGTGGAGTGCTGCCTTTGGGGATTGTGGAGGCTGGCAGCAGTGAGGAAGAGGTCCCCGAGGAGCCTGTGCTCAATGCACATGTGTGCAGGGCTCCTCAAAGGAAAGAGCAGCTGTAGCAACATGGGCAACTTGGGAGTAAGGCTGCAAGGTGATGGCCCCTCCCTTAAGAGATAAAAGTAAGCTGAGAAATCGCAGTTCTTTGCAGAAGGCAAAGAAGTTTGATACTTGAGCCTGGTGGATGTTAGGAATATCCGAGTTGGTATTTGGAGACACTTTGATTTATTGTTTAGGAATTTTACCTGTTGTTCTTGGCAGACTTGAAAAAACTTGGCAAAGCTCTTCCTTATTGGAGCTAATTAGTTGGAAGAAGCCTTTTATCTGTGAAGAAACAGGATTCGTAAATGAAACATTAAAAGGTTGTGCTGGTACCTTTGTCTTGTGTTTACTCTCGTGGAACCAGGTTTGGGTCAGAACAAGTGCTCTGGAGAATAGTAAGACCCTATTTAGCTTTCTGAGATCATCCAAGGTCAGCCAGGTGCTGATACCAACCTCTTTGTTTAAGACTGGACATTAACATTTGAACCAGAAGTGGTATTGAAGGGGTTCTGACTGGTTCTGGAGAACTGGTAGCGGAAATTGTGAGTAGTTTGGAGAACCAGCAAATACCACCTCTGACTGGCCCCGCCCCCATCCATTCTCTGCCTCCTGAGTGCCAGCTGATTGGCTGGATCTCCTTTGGTTGCGCTGCACAGGAGAACAGAGCTGGAAAGCAGGTTAGTGGGGTGGGGAGGGAATGGGGATTTTGCAGTATATCCTTCCCCTGCCACACCCACCAAGCCATGCTCACCAAGCCACACCATGCCCACAGAACCGGTACTAAAAAAATTTTAATCCCACCACTGATTTGAACCACTATAAGTGCATGTATTTGCCATACACTAAATAAATAAAACCAAGCTGCAAGTGAATAGAAATCCTCTGAAATATTGCTCGTGCCTGCTGAATATACCTCCACTCTCTTCCCTTGGTTCTGTATCCTCAGATGGTCTCACACTGAATTATTACAGTGCACTGGTGAAGCCACACTGCATCTAATACTGGTCACCATGATACAAACAAGATGCTGAAGCCTTAGAAAGAGTGCAGAGAAGAACAATGAAAATGATCAGGAGGCTGGAGCTAAGACCTATGAAGAGCAGCCAAAAGAACTAGGCATGTCTTTCCTGTTCAAGAGAAGGGACAGGAGGGACATGCTAACTAAGGGACATGATAGCTATCTTCGATTACTTGATGGACTGTCAGAGAGAAGAGGGGGTCAAGCCAGTGGTGGAATTCAAATAATTTAACAACCAGTTCTCTGCCCTAAATGATTTCTTCCAACAACCGGTTCACCAAATTGCTCAGAAAGTTTAACAACTGGTTCTTCTGAAATGGTGAGAACTGGCTGAATCCCACCACTGGGTCAAGCTATTCTCCAAAGCCCCTGAAGGCAGAACAAGAAGCAATGGGTGGAAACTCATCAAGGAGAGAAATAACTTAGAACTAAGGAGAAATTTCCTGCCAGTGAGAACCATTAATCAGTGGAACAACTTGCCTCCAGAAGCTGTGAATTCTCCAACACTGGAGATGTTTAAGAAGAGATTGGGCAGCCTTTTGTCCATGATGGTATAGGATCTCCCCCATACCAGGTAAGACTGTGTCACTTCTGCAGTCTCTTAAACCTTTTTAAAGCATGCTTATTTTAAAACCACACCTAGAGTACTGCATCCAGTTTTGGTCACTACACTATAAAAAAAGATGTTGAAACTCTAGAAAAAGAGCAACCAGATGATTAAGGGACTGGAGGCTAAAACATACGATGAACGGTTGCAGGAACTGGGCCTGGCTAGTCTAGTGAAGAGAAGGACCAGGGGAGACAGGAGAGCATCCTTCCAATATTTGAGGGACTTCCACAGAGAGGAGGAGGGTCAAGCTGTTTTCCAAGGCACCTGTAGGCCAGACAAGGAATAATGGATGGAAACTGATCAAGGAGAGATTCAACCTGGAAATAAGGAGGAATTTTCTGACAGTGAGAACCATCAACCCATGGAACAGAAGTTGCCTTCAGAAATTGTGGGAGCTTCATCACTGGAGGCTTTCAAGAAGAGGCTGGACTGCCTCTGTCAGAAATGGTGGAGGGTTTCCTGCTTAGATGTGGGGGAGGCTTGAACTAGATGACCTACAAGGTCCCTTCCAACTCTGTTAATCTAATCTAATCTAATCTTTTAAAAAAAAAAATTTAGATTCTGAGTAATTGTGCTTTGCCAGCAGAAAGAGATGAATGAACAGACAGCTTGTAACTGTTGTTACAGATAATTTTCTTATTGTACTCTGACCTTGCTCTGGTGGCATGGCTGTTGCTCCAACAGATCTTTCTTGGAGACTTTCTAGTTTAAAGCAGTTAATAAACATCCTAGGTAAATAAATATTTCTCTCGACTGAGCAAGGCCAAATATAAGAAGAATAGAGAACATGCACTTCTGAGAGGGACGAATAATCTAGAAACTAAACTTGATTTAGTGATCTGGGCCAGCTGGGGAAAAACCAGATTTCTCTCCCAAATTTAGACTCAATTCCTCCCCCTGTGATAACATGACCAGATTTCGGTTGATTGGCAACCAGCCAGCATTTATGGTTGTTTGCAGTGTCTTGTGATCACATGATGACATTTTACAATGGTTTTGCTAAAAAAAAAATCCAACAGCATTTACTTCCAGTTTTCAACAAAGCTAATAGCAAACAAATTGGTTCACTTCACAACTGTGGCATTCACTGCAAGTTTTTTAAAGTGACCTTTAAAAAGGTCTTAAAATATATCATGAGTTACAATCATTTACGGGAAGGTTCCATCATCATTGTCACTCAAGGACTAACTGTAACCCAGAGAGGTTGGAGATAAAGAATAGAATAGAATAGAATAGAACATAATAGAAATAGAATGGAATGGAATAAAACTGTGATGGTGAACTTATGGCATGTGTGCCACAGGTGGCACGCAAAGCCATTTCTGCTGGCAAAAAAGCTACAGGCAAATTTACCTCATTGCGCATATGTGTGCCTCATAGCTGTTTTTACACCAGTTTGAGGCCTTTTATGGCCTCCCAGAGGCTTGAGGAAGGCTTCTGCAGGCTTTGCAGGCCGAAAACTAGGCCTGTTTCATCACTTCCTGTTTTTCTGGAAATACTGGAAGTGATGAAATGGGCCTAGTTTTCAAGTCTTCCTCAAGCCTTTGGGAGGTCGAAAGAGGCCTAAAACCAGCCAAAAATGATCTGTGAGTGCAAGTAAGTGGGCGGCGGGGGTGGGTGGGCAGAGATTATGTGTGCACATGTGTAGGGGGCGTGCATTGCCTTCTGGTTGCTGGCACACGAGTGTGCAAGTGTGCACACAATTTTTGGCACAGGAGCCCCAAAAGGTTAGCCACCACTGGAATAGGAGGAGGAGGAGGAAGTGGAAGAGGAGGAAGAGGGAAGAAGGAAAGTAGAATAGAATAGAATCAGTGGTGATATTCAGCCGGTTCGCACTACATCGGGCGAACCGGTAACAAGAATTTGGCATGGGTCGCTGAACTGGTAATAAGTTCTGTCTAGCTACGTCCCCCATTCGATTGCCCTCCCACCCGATACTCGCTCATCCCGCCCGCCTGCCTGACATTTGCCTAAGGTATTTCTTTCTTTTTTCCCCTCCTGACAATCAGCTGTAGATTCGATCAGCTGTGCCAGAATTCCCCTTGCTGAGGCCCAGGAAGGCAAAAAATGAAGGGAGAAGCTCATCCCTCCTCTCTATTTTTTGCCTTCCAGAGCCCCAGAGGAGCCTTAGGGGATCAAAAATGCCCCCTCCAGAGGCTCTTCTGAGGCTAGGAAGCTCCCAAAAACAGGTGGGGGCTGCAAAAAAGCCATGTCCACCCAGTCACATGACCAGACCCACCAAGAAAAGAAAAAAAATCAAGAAAGTCCAGGTGCCTTTTGAAAAGCATCTTTGGGACAACCTGGATGATGGAGAATCACCATCATAGACCTTTGGAAATGAGCTACCACTAGCTGTGGGATCAACAGTGATCTGGCAGATACTGATTGCCATCTAGTAGTTAGAAAAAGGATTACAGATTACGGATTAACAAAGTTGGAAGGGACTTCGTAGGTCAGGGCGTCGCCAACCTTTTGGACCTCAGGGACCACCAAACTCACAATTTTAAATCCCGCGGATCAGACCCTGGGAAAATCCCAAAAAAAAGTTTGCAGGAAAATTCCCCACCCTGTTTTCCTACCAATCAATTATTCTTTATTTGAGATTGCAGGATACTGTCTCCAGCTCTGTTCTCAGGTGGTGGGGGGGGGAGAGATTTTTGGCTTCATGCAAGGAAAGCAGCAGAAGTTTTTTTTTCTCTCCCCCAAACTCCAGCGGAAATGAGTCTTTGCCAGTGCAGCCTCTTGGAGCAGGAAGCCTTGCAGGGTCCCAAAGACTCATTCCTGGCAGAGTTTGGGGCAGAGAAAGAAAGACTTTTGCTGCTTTCCTTGCATGCAGCCAAAAGCAGAAGAAGAAAGAAGTGGAAAGAATCAGCCCGGTAACCAGGTGAGGCACGTGGGGTGAGTGGAGCAAGTTCCTCCCCTCTGCCCTTTCATCCCACCCCTCACTACCTCTGGTTGTTCGCAAGCCTTGTGTTCCCATGCAGCCTGGATTAATTGCTTTGGGGGTGACATTTCTCTGTGGACCTCCAAAATTTTCTCACGGACCATCAGTGGTCCCTGGCTCATTGATTGGTGACCACTGTCGTAGGTCATCTAGTCCAACCCCCCACCCACCCAATCAGGAGACACTACACCATTTCTGACAGATGGCAGTCCATTCTTTTCGTGAAAGGTTCCAAGGGATGAAGCTCCCACAACTTCTGAAGGATTTTCTTGAAACTGGAAGCATGTTGCCATCCTGAGCATATAAGCAATGAATCACAGAATTCTTGAATTGGAAGGGTCCTTGGAGGTCTTCTATCCCAACCTTCTGCTCGATGCAGGGATCTTCATATTATTCTGAACAAAGATTGGCTGTCCTATTATTTTGGGAAATACTCCAAGGATGGAGCAGTGAAAGACTTCAGGGGACTGCTCAAGAGTTCTCACTGAGAGATGGTTAGGAACACACACAGGTTGGCAGCAGGGGTAGCCTTCAAAAATGTTAGCAATGGGTTCTCTGCCAGGTTGCTGGATAGGTGTTAGGAGAATGAGTGCACTCAGGGAAACATAGTGAGAGTGGTGATGAATAACACACAACCGGCACACAATACACTGAATAGTAAAATGTAAGTTTTACTTCCTGTAAATGGGTAAACAAAGTCCAACAAACAGTCCAAATAATACACAGTTAAAGCAGTTAGTATTCAAAATAATCAGTCCAGGGATAATCCAAAAATGAAATCCTTTTCTTTACCAGTATTATAAACAAAGTTCAGTAAACGGAATTTGCTAATAGTTGCAAGATTCACAGCAGTTCAAGCAGAATGACGATCAGGCAAAAAGCAAAAGGAAAGCAAAGGAAATGCAAAAAAACCTCAACAAACCATGTTTCTGGCTCCATTTTATGGCCATTGGAGGAACCCCAGCCAATCACAATTACAACATTCTCTTAAAGATACCACAGTGTTAAATGACAAGCCTGCTTTATATATTGCCAACTGTTAGTGGGTTGGTGGATATCATTCCTAACAGTGGGTGTGGCAATGGTGGGCGTGGCCTAGTGAGCCTCTGGCATCATGGTGGGGAGGGGTGTTTTGCCCTCCCCGGGCTCCTGAGGCTTTCCTTGAGCCTCTGGGAGAGTGAAAACAGCCTCCCCGGGCTCCAGAGGTTCTCTGGAAGCAAACTTCTGGGAGGTCTGTTTTTCACCCTCCCTGAGCCTCTGTGCATGCCCTGCACTTACCTGCATCCAAAAGAGGCCACTTGGGGACTCCTGGGAGAGGCAGGGAGGGGTTGGTGGAGCCAGCCAGGAGTGGGATTTGGGGGTTCTCCAAACTGTGCAGAATCTTAGTTAGGGGCTCTCCTGAATTCTTGTGAACCCTCAGAAGCCCACCGCTGGTTGACAGGGTTAGGGTCCCCAATATCCTTCTTGTCCCCTAAAATTTCTTAAAGGTGGAACAGCATCTATTGTACCTGAGCAGAAATATAGAAAGGTAGGAGTCAGGTCTGCCATTGTAAACGCCTCAGCCTATTCGCTTCACTGGCATCCTGCCATAAAACACAAGGAGTGGGGGATAATGGGAATGCAAGGAGGAAGGATAACAGGATGACAGGAACCAGAGGTGCCAATGCTGAACAGACCGGCACATCCAAGGACATGAGTGTGAGAACAGAATGCAAAATTTCACCAACCTCAAAACTGTTACCAAAACAACAAATCTGAATATAATTGACACGTGTGGACTGGCCAAGAGGGGAGGGCCTGGAAGAAGGGGAAAAGGCAGATTTTGGGGCAGGAATCCTCAGATTCAGCTTTGCTTATGTTGTAACCTCTTGGCTTTAGTAAAAGTATATCTTTCACTGCAAATGGCATCAAGGGTCTTTCTTTCCTAAATGCCCAAGATGAGACAAGCCTGACAGTGTATATGAAGTAAAGGCAAGATCAGTTCCTTGATCAGTTGTGCTTTGTAGCTGATTTTGTCACAGATGGAGGATGAGAACCAGAGGTGTCAAACCAGAATATACCAGCCACCAAGGACACCTGGCCTGGGAACCAAAAGCAAAACTGAAGTGAGAGACGCCAAACATCTGAGCCATTCCCAAAATATCCAAAAAGCATCCTACTGGACACTGATGGACTGGTCAAGGGGGAGGGCCACGGAAAGGGGGGAAAGTGCATGGGAATATTCAGATCCAGCTTTACCTTTGCTGCAACCACTTAACTTTAATAAAAGAACCTATCACGTCACCCAA
The DNA here is from genome assembly GCA_015471245.1 of Laticauda colubrina. Taxonomy (NCBI): domain Eukaryota; kingdom Metazoa; phylum Chordata; class Lepidosauria; order Squamata; family Elapidae; genus Laticauda; species Laticauda colubrina. The sequence continues at coordinate 21,966,934 of BLBF01000045.1, read as the reverse complement.
ATGGAATTGAGGGTCTTTCTTTCCTAAATGCTCAAGATGAGACAAGCCTGACAGTGGGTATGGAGTAAAGGCAAGATCAGTTCCCTGACTGATTGCTGCCTTGTAGCTGGTTTTGTCTCAGACAGCAGGCATTTGGTCAATGAGCAAGCCAACTCCAGCAGCCATTTCCCAATAAAGGTTTTCCTCAAAATCCAAAATATTCTCATCGGAACCTCACCTCTCTTCCTCCAAAATTCCAAGAACTGAAAAGTCTCTGAGAAGAAGCCCAGCACAAGAATTTGCATTTAAACAAATATTCAAATCTTTCTTTCTGTTCTATGTACTGCAAATCACCCAGGAATCTAGAAGTTGTTTCTGATCTAGTAATATTCTCCCCCTTTGAGAGACAAAATGTCTGTTGTTCAAAAGAGCATTGTTCTTTTTTTCATGTCAGCCTTTAATTCTTAAATTCCAAGAAAAGGCTTAGTTAATTATTCCAGGTGGTATCCATGAAATGGATTTGAAATTTAACACCTTTTTCCTCCTACAAAAACTCCTGTTCTTCTAAGCTACTGAAATAAAGGTATTAAAGATACAACAGCAGATATCAGAGCTGTCAGGATAGAGAAAATAAATCTCTCCAAGTATTTCTTTCTTACCTGTTCACACACTGAGGTTGATGAAGGAGCCTTTACATTTCCTATTTTATTTTTTCAAGGAAACTTATCTGAATTATGCAATGATTCTAAGAAAGAAAAAAGGAGTGAAAATATCCGTATTTTTTATTTAGAAAACTAGAAAGTCCGCTGCCTGCCTTATTTGTTGTTTTTCCCAGTGGGAGGACAAGGCCAACCAGGAACTTCAGAAGGATGCAAAGTTGTAGAGCAGAAAGCCTTCTGCCCCATCTCCCAGAAAATTCAGCTCCAAAATACCACCAAGAGCAGCCCAAAAAGAAAACTGCATGCACCCTGGGGACAATTAGAAAAACAGAAATGTTTTTTCCCCAAAGGAAGGAATCTGTTGTTGGAAGAATTATCCTTCTGGGTTCAGTTCCAAGTGGGGAAAAAGACACTGGAAACATGGAGGCTCGTTTGGAAAGATGGCTTTATGATGGACAGGACCACATGGTTTGGAGCTCCAAAGAAGGAAGGATGATCCCATGCTTCAAGGTGAGAAGGGAACAAGGATCAAGATGCTGAGAGACCCTTATATGCCCTCTGTTGGGCCCCACCTTAGTGTTTCCTGTCCCTGTGCAAGAAATGTATCCCATTGGCTGTCAGACTCCCAAGAACAGGAGTCTTAGCTAATTTTGTAGGCTTTGTCTGGGCCACATGGATTCACCTGAGTTCCAAGCTTGGTTGAGCCTTGCTGGATGATGATGATGTAATGAAAGGGCTTTGGGCAATTCCTATAGCTCTACCTGGAGATCTTTGTTATGTAAAATATTCTGGCCCAGGCCTTCACCCATTAACAAAGGTGAGGATGAACTTCTGAGGTGAGTTTCTGCTTCTCAGTTTCTACTCTTTTTAAGGGAAATATTCTGCCTTTTTAATATTTCCTAGGATATTTCATTTTTCTAGGACAGGGGTGGGTGCTAACTTTCTACACTGTTATGAGACTCAGCCTTGGCAGAAGCTGGTGGGGTGGGGGGTCTTAAACCAAAAGGCAAAGTTCCCTAGAAAATTACCTGATTTTATACAAAGGCGACTGTGATGTTTACCTGTCTACTCAGTGAGACCAACCTCCTACCCCATTTCCATTCTGCCAGTTACAGGCCACGTTTTGAGCCAAAGGCTCGTTTTATGTTCAGTTGTTCACCTCCCTCCACCCCAGTGTTTCAGAATACCTGTGGGTGGGCCTTTTTTGAAATGTCTTGTACTTTAAAGGAGAAAAGCTAGTGTGATATGATTGCAAAGTTGCCCTGGGAAGAAGGAGGTAGCCTTGGGACACTGTGGGGTCCTTAGAGTGAAGGACAGCTGGCTTGGCTGCAGACTGGCAAAAAAGACAACTGAGGGGCATCTGGAATGATCGCAATCCTCTTGAAAAATGGAGAAGAGTTTCATATTCCAGAAAATCCAGAAGAGTTTTCCTATTCCAGAAAATTCATCTAACATCACCATCATTGTCTCTTCCTCCTCCTCCTCCTCCTTTTCCTCTTCCTCCTCCTCCTCTTCATCTTCTTTATCTTCCTCCTCTTTATCTTTCTCCTCCTCATCTTCCTCCTCCTCCACTTCATCGTCCCCCTCTGTGTTGTCCAGCCAGTATATGGGAATTGGATAGTTAGTTTGGATTTGTGAGCTGCTCCCTTAAGGAAATGCATAATGGTAAATGTAGTTAAGGTATCCTGGGAAATGTAATCCATGTCATGTGGCCATATCTGTAATCCTGATTGGTCACTAAATTGACCCTTGATGGGTTGGGGGAGGTTTCTTGACTCTTGCCTGAACTCACTGACTCCTGGTAGCTACTCTTTCTACCACTAGGAGATGGGAGGAAAGGGATAAGGAGATAGCCATCCTTTCACCTACAAAGAAAGATATGCAAAGGATTGGACATTAAGAAGAACCTCATCATAAATGTGAGTTATGAGGATGCCTAATGAACCAATAATAAAGACTTTGTATAAATGCTTTGTTGGGTATATCTATCTGCATCTGTACAGAAAACAAGACCTACCTCTGTACAGAAGACAGAATACCCTCCTCTTCCTCCTCCTCTTCCATCTCCTCTTCCTCCTTCTCTCTTTTTCCTGTCTTCTTCCTCCTCCTCTCTTCCTCCTCTTCTTCCTCTTCCTCCTCTTTTTCTCCCCCCCCCTTCCTCTTCTATTATCTTGCATTACCCTACTGACAAATTTTAAAATGAATCAGGAGAGACCCTCTGAGTAAACATAAGCTCATGCTTGGGGCTATGCTGTGACAACACTTTTTTTTAAATTTTGGGGATCAAGAAATGAGCCCAAACTGATCTTAGGGCTGTTTTCTTCTGCTTCAAAAGGCAATCTTCCCTCTTTGCTTTTAAATAGCTCTTGGCCCCCTTTCTCTGCTAGCTTCATGAACTTTAGAACAGCAACTATAGTACAAATCTGATGGCTTCTTTGTTCAATCAGCCTCCTGATCAGCTGGAGTGGCTAATGCAAAAATAATTTTGAAAGCATCAAAAAGTAACAAGTCCTGGGGATGCTGATGCTATCAAGAAAAGAATCAGACTCTTCCTTTTATAAAATATCCGTGCAAGAGACCTTCACTCTTCCCCCAATCCCACTTTTGCAGACACCCCCAAAGGGACAACCAATCCAACTGGATGGCTTTCCATGCCACTGAACTGAGTACAGGTGATGCAATCATACCTGACAGTTGCTTCAAACTGGGACATCAAGACATTTCTGCCCATAAGCCATTCTCCTCTGCAATAGACCGAAGAAGGATTGTGTGATCCGGTCCTCTTATGGCTGGAATCCTTCGTGGGAACAGGTGGAAGGAAGGAGATGCTTTCTGGCAAAGGCAGGGGATAAATGTAATCCTCTGGAGGTGTGTGAAAAGAACAGGAACCTGGGAGTAGGTAGCAGATAAAGAGAGCGCTTAAGACAGGGGTGTCCAACTCGATTTCATTGAGGGCAACATCAGGGTTGTGTGAATGTGGCCAGCCCGATGTCACTCATCTTGGGGCTACCTGTAATGGCCAAGTGGTAAGGCAAGACTTCCTTCAGATCTTCCCTCCCTCTCATTATAATCTTCTTCCTTCCTTTTCTTCTTCATTCTCCTTTCTTCTTCCTTCCCCTCTTTCCTTCTTTTTGCTTCCTCACTCTCTTCCCATGTTCCCTTTTTCCATGCTCAAATGCAAAAGAGGAAACATTTCTCCTTTTGTTTTTAGTTGTCAAGTATATGCACAGTCGCCATCACAACTGCCTGTTATCTAAAATGCTGCAGGACAACATTTGCTATTCTCGTGTGTCTCTTTTCACATGCTAAAACCAGGGGATGGATTCAGTTAGCATTCACACCCAAAGAATAAAGTTCTGTTTTTCCTCATACTTCCCCAACCA
>BLBF01000045.1:21945910-21962513 GCA_015471245.1 Laticauda colubrina | reverse complement strand
TTATTATTATTATTATTATTATTATTATTATTATTATTATTATTATTTTAGTGAGATTCACAGCCTTTGGGGCTGGTTGGTAGCTCAACAGCTTGAGTCCTAACCAAGGACCTAGAAACTGTTCAGGTAGCGTCGGAGGATATAAGCTGTTCCAAGTCAGGGTGTTTTTTGTAGAATCAGGGTATTCAAGTCTGATAAATTCAGAATTTCCAAATAGCGAGGCAGCCCTTTAGGTATTGCTCCAAGGGCTCCAATCACAAGTGGGAAAACACCACAATTTCTTTTTCCAAAGTCGCACAACTTCAATTCGTAAGTCCCAATACTTTGTGATTTTTTTCTGCAATTATTATTATTATTATTATTATTATTATTATTGTTGTTGTTGTTGTTATTGTTATTGTTATTGTTATTATATCTTTAGTGAGATTCACAGCCTTTGGGGCTGGTTGGTAGCTCAATAGTTCAAGTCCTAAAGCCCCTGTCCCACTGCATCAACGGATGCAAAGAGGATGTAAAACATTAAAAAACGTTGGAAAACGCGATGCATCCGTTGTGTACTCATTGCATACGTGTTTCATACGCTCTATCCTTTGAGCATCCGTCCACTGCGATTTCATCCGCCCAAGAAGTTTTGAGCTGCACAAAACTTTGTGAACGGATGAACTTTCCGCCTTGTACGATGTAAATCCGTGACATCTGAGCAACAAACATTCTATGTCCATTTATCATCCGTGAAACGTCCGCTGTGTCCTCTCTGCCTCCTCTGGGCATCCTCGCAACTCACATCCACTGCAGCTGAAAACGGAAAGAGGGAGGAAAGAAAAGGTACACGGAACGTCTGCACAGCGTTAGTAGCACGGAAAGAGAAAGGATGCGCAGTGAATGGTTTGCATCCAATATACATCCTCTAGGCTTCCTATGAACATCCGTTTAACATCCCCGCTACATACTACCCACGTCCGTTCTTTTCCGTTCTTTTCCGTTCTGTTTATGCAAATTTTCACCACTTTTTGGAGCAGATGACGACGGATAGAGCCACCCCCGAAATTTTGCTCATCCGCTGTGTCCTTTATGCATACATTTTGTATCCGTCGGCCAGTGGGACCGGGCCTTAACCAAGGACCTAGGAACTGTTACATTATTATTATTATTTCTTCTTCTTTCTTCTTCTTGTTGTTTTCCTCCTCCTCCTCCTTTTTTTTTCTTTTAATACATTTATTTATTCAATGTTTTAACATTTAAAACAAATTTCTGCATTTTACAATGTTACTATAACAGTGTTTTCATTATAAATATCTTCTATTAACATGTTATACATCTCTGTATTTGATTCTTTGTCATTCTAGGCATTTTATACATATATACAGTTTTATTTACATTTATTTACACAAAAACCTTATTGTTTTGTAGTTTTATAGGATTACATAGATCATTTGATGCCTTTGCATCTTATTCTTATCCATTTGTACCAAACATCCCATATTTTGTAATATTCTCCTTCTTTTTTATCCTTCAATATTTTTAATTTATCCATTTTATAAAGAATTGTGGCTTCTGGGGTGGGGGGTTCCTCCTCCTTCTTTCTTCTTTCTTCTTCTCATTCTCCTCCTCCTCCTCCTTTGTCTTCAAAAGCTTTTGCTTTGAAAACAGATGCCATGTGGTACCCTGTGCCTGAGATCCAGGCTAAAAGGGGAGGTGCCAAGGTCTCAACTTTGGGGGCATCCACATGACCCCCAGATGCCCCTCTGCTTCAGGTTGTCCACAAAGTCACAGCTTTGGAAAGCTCTTCTCAAGGGGCAACTCTGCAAAACATCCTCCGTGCTGCTGCCCAGAATCTAAGCCTCGTTTCCACGGCCTGCCTTTGATATAGAGGAGTGGGTTCCTTTCATCCCGCTCTGCCCCTCCAGTGGGCTCCATGGAGAGGCGATAATGAAATCCGAAGCCCCACTGAGAGACGTGGGGAACCAAATGGAGCTTTCAAAGAAGCGATCGTTTCGGAAAGATTTTAGTAGGGAGCAACTACTATGCACAACCTGACCAATTGACTATCAGGCAGCCCCCCAAAAATGATATCGGCTGAGCTTAACCAGGGTAGCCAAAATTATTTGAAGACCCAGGAACTCCTTTCACCTAAGATGCAAGATTTGATTAGGGTAAACTTAAAGGGGTGTTTTTTTTTTTTAATAAATAGTGGCTGATGCAATTGTGATGGTTGGGTGTAATGGACAGACCAAGGAAATAATTTAGTTTAGTAACCAAGTGGCACAAATACGTCTGTTTACTTCATTTCTGACACACAGAAATCATCTCTGAATTTTTTGCACCAATTAGTTGTTTAACTTGAGTTCACAAGAAATTACTTAAAGGAGATGGGTGGGACAAACTTTGGAGCAACCCTCTTTTAGCTACCTTTCAAGTGTCACAGAGTGAAAAAGGAAACTCAAAATATGCAGTTTTGAGGAGATTTAACTGGGTCCTAGTTGTCAGGGGCCTGTAAAACACCTCGATGCTACCAGGACAATTAAACATTACAAACTCGATATCTGTGCTTCACTACAAAACTATGTGGTCAGGCTTAGTTTTTGGGGAGGAAAATAAAGGGGGGAGGAATTCTGCCTCTGCCGACCAGCATCCATCAGTATTCATCTGGCTAGCGTCCTGTCAGTGTGTGGGAGAATTGAGGGCTGTTTGGAAACTGAAACAGTATTTGCTGTGTGAGCAAGGAGACAGCAAGGAGCCTAGGCGTGGCTTAGCTCAACTGTTCTGTACTAAAGCTACTTGGTGCTGTAAAACTAAAACTGAAACTCCTCTCCTCTGCTTGTGTTTTCCATTTGGAACAGATTTCTTTTCAGGTGGGTAGGGGGGGGAGTAGAACTCCATAGCATTAGAGTGTGTTAATAATAATAATAATAATAATAATAATAATAATAATAATAATAATAATAATAATAATAATAATAATAACAATAACAATAACAATAACAATAACAATAACAATAATAATAACAATAATATAGGAAATATTAATGCTCTGATGGTCATTTCAAAAAATCCTTTGTTGGTGAGCCCCTAGAAGCCAAGAGAAACATATGTAACAAATTTCAAGTCTCTAGGCTTTATGGTTCCGGAGATTTTGTGAGGATGGGTGGGTATTGATCTGGCTAGAGTCCTGTCAGTGTACATATCGATTCAAGACAATGGAAAGTCATCAGCTTGAGAAAGCAGTCCTGCATCGCCATCTCTTGGCTGGTCCTGGAATGACATGCTGAGCACAACTGACTTCCTTTTTGCAAGGCCTGTTAAAACAAAACCATATTGTCCTGGAGACTTAATTCAGCCTGAACATGAATTTCAATAGAATAGAGCAAGAAGAGATCTTGGAGGTCTTCTAGTCCAGCCCCCTGCTCAAGCATGAGAACCTATACCACCTCAGAGAAGTGACTGCTTAGTCTGTTCTGAAAAACCTCCGGTAATGGACCGGCCACAATTTCTGGAAATCAAGCTGTTCCTCACTGTTAAGAAGTTTCTCCTTAATTCCAGGTTTCTTCTCTCTTTGATTAGTTTCCATCCATTGTTTCTTTTCTTGCCTTCTGGTGCTTTGGAGCATAATTTCACCCCATCCTCTTTTTGGCAACTTCTCAAATATTGGAATACTGCTATCATGTCACCTCTAGTCCTTCTTTTCTTTAAAGTAGCCAAACCCAAAACTTGCAGCCATTCTTTGTATGGTTTAGTCTCCAGGCCTATGAACATCTTAGTTGCTCTCCTCTGAACTTCTTCCAAGGTCTCAGCATCTTTTTGGAAGTATGGTGACCAAAATTGGTTGCAGTATTAGAGCTGTAGTCTTACTAGGGTTTTATAAAGCGATACTAATACTTCACGTGATCTTGATTCTCTGCCTCTGTTTACCACAGGTATTTTCCAAACTTGGTAACTTTTAAGATAATGTGGATTTTCATCTCCCAGAGTTGCCCTATCCTGGCTGGAGAATTCTGGGAATTAAAGTCCACGCATCTTAAAGTTGCCAATGTTGAAAAATACTGAATTAGAACTTCTAGTTCAGTATGTTGGCTGCTGGATCCCTCCCCAGGGGCTGCAAACTGGTTGGCAAATAATGTAGGATGCTTTCAAGGACAAACGTGTCCTTCCTTTTACTTCCTCCATTGACCAGCAGAAGGCACCACCTACCCACTTTTATTGTTGTAAAACCATCCAGAGACATTTAGATGAGATAAGAGATGCAGAAATTTAATAAATAAATGAATAAATTCAACCTTTTCCTATATAGGTAGTCTCACCTTACAGCCATTCATTTAGCATCTATTTGAAGTTACAATGGCACTGAAAAACTTGAGTTACAACTGGTCCTCACGCTGTAGAAAGTCTGCACCCACCCACCCTCCTAAGAGAATGAAATATTTTGGGGAATAAGGCAGCATAGAATATTTCCCTTAAAGGAGAAAAGGGGAAAAAGATCTTAAGGGAGGCAGAAACCAGCCTCAGTCTCCCTGCTCCAAGCAGAAACTGAGGGGGGCAGCTTTTAGAAATGCAGATTTGGTAATCCATTCAGAAATCCTGGGTCAAAGAGAGACTCCAGATAAAGCCCCTGTCAAATGGAGAAAAACACTTGCCATCCGTTGATTAACGCGATGCTTCCGTTCTGTACTCACTGTGTCCGTTTTGCTTCCTCTCTATCCGTCCAGCATCCGTCCATTGATGTTTCATCCGCTCAGAGGGTTTTGAGCTGCTCAAAACTTTTGAGCGGAAAATGTATTCAATTCGTCCGTTCTGCATCCGCTAGGCATCCGCTAGGCATCTGTTCTGCATCCGTTCTGCATCTGCTATATCCGCTAGGCATCCGCTGCGCATCCGCGCAACTCAAATCTGCTCGGACGCAGGGAGGAAGCGGAACGGACGCAGAACGGACGCGCAGCATTAGTAGCACGGACAGAGAAAGGATGAAAGCGGATGCAGCTCGCAAACAAAGCATTTAAAAGGAAAAAACGTTCGCAGAGGGGACCTATCTCGGATATTAAGGATGTCTAGAGGATGCCTAGAGGATGCAAAAGGACACATAGGGGAAAACCTATATTGCCTATAAAAAGGGGGAGCAACTCAGCTGCATCTCACTTTCAGACCAGCAGCCCTGCTGTGCAGACCTCTGCAGCCTTCATCTGGCTCTTCCCCTTCCACAGCATCCAGTCATGTCCACCATGGATCGTAACAAACTCCTTTTGGTAGCCACCATCCTTCTACAACAGTGTGAAGCCATCTACAGGCTCTGTGAACTCTACTACGGGAAGAAAAAGAGGCGGCCAAGAAGCGTCTGGGTCCAAAGATGGTTCGCCAGAAGAGCAGAGGACGGACTGTACAACAAGCTGATGGTGGAGCTCAGGAACGAAGACACTCGGGCGTTCCAGAACTTCATGAGGATGCCTCCAGCCATGTTTGACGAACTTGTGCAGCGGCTGACACCCAGGTTGACCAAGGTAAACACCAGCTTCCGGCCCAGCCTGGAACCTGGGCTCAAGGTGGCACTCACTCTGCGGCACCTGGCCTCAGGGACCACGTACAGGAGCATGCAGTACGGCTGGAGGGTGCCACCCAACACCATCAGCATTGTGGTCAGAGAAGTGGTGCAGGCCATCATCGAAGAATACAAGGAGGAGCTCCTCCAGTGTCCCTCCACTGAAGAAGGATGGAAGAAAGTTGCAGAGCAGTGGTATCAGAGGTGGAACTTCCCCCACACCGTTGGAGCCATCGATGCAAAGCACGTGGCCTACAAAGCGCCAGCCAAGTCGGGGTCCACTTATTTCAACTCCAAGGGCTTCTTCAGCATCATCCTCTTTGCCATGGTCGATGCTGACTACTAGTTCATATACATCGATGCTTCAGGCAACGGCTCATCTTCAGATACCCAGGTATACAACCCCAGTCACCTCAAGGAGGGGCTGGAACGCAACCTCATTGTGGGCTTCCCAGATCCAGAACCCCTGCCCAACGACACACAAGATGTGCCCTACTTCATCGTGGGGGATGACGCCTTCTCCCTCACAACCTACCTCATGAAGCCCTACACCTCCAGACTCCTCACCCGTGAAGAGAGGATCTTCAACTACAGGCTGTCCAGGGCAAGGCGGGTGGCGGAGAACGCCTTTGGCATCCTGGCCAACAGTTTCCAGGTACTACTCACCACCATGCAGCATCGCCCAGAGACCGTGAGGAGGATCGTGGAAGCTTGCTGCATCCTGCACAATCTCATGCACACCCGCTACCCAGTCTTGCAGAACAGGCTTGTGGATCTCCAACAAGGCAATGGGGACATGGAGCCTGAGGAATGGAGGCAAGGGCGAAACCTGATAGACACTGAGGATGTGCAAGGCCCCAACAGAGCCTCACGTGAAGGGAAGAAGCAGCGCAACCTCCTGAAACACTGGTGCAACTTCCCAGCTGGAGCAGTGGAGTGGCAAGACAGGATGATAGATGCTTAATGGATGCTTCCTTCAGCCTGTCTCATCACACGGATGAGATTGGGCCATGTATGTTGGGCGGCCCTACAATGAACAGGGCATTTAATAAAGAGTTGTGTTTATGTTCAAATGTGTGGATCAATGCTTACATTAGTATTGATAATGAAGGGCCATAGGTGTGGCAGCTGGGAGGGTGGACCATACAGTCCCACTATGCTTGCACTGGAGGTTTATCTATCCCACAGCTATTACCCATCCCAAAGGTATCCCTGCCCATCCTACAGGTATCCCTGCCCGTTTCACAGGTATTACCCATCCCAAAGTTATCCCTGCCCATCCCACAGGAATTCCTGCCTATCCCAAAGGTATCCCTGCCCATCCCACAGCCATTACCCATCCCAAAGGTATCCCTGCACACCCCACTGCTATCCTTACCCATCCCAAAGGTATCCCTGCCCATCCCACTGCTATCCTTACCCATCCCAAAGGTATCTCTGCCCACCCCATTGCTATCCTTACCCATCCCACAAGCATGCAAAGGCTTAAACCATTTCTAAAAGTTTCCACCAAGACTTTATTAAAAAAAATAAATGAAGCAAGTGTGTGAAGCAAAGATAAACTTTATTAATCACAAGCTGTAAAAGAAAAATGACCCAAGTCAAGTGTCCAAATAAAGTCCACAGGTAGCCAGCCAGCCAGTCTCTGGCACTCCTCTTGGTCACTTGGAGGTGTGCCCAGTCTCAGGGGTGAAGGGTCCAGGTGCTGTGGAGGTGGGTGCTGCTGGAGTGCTGGTCTGAAGCGCCACTGGGGTGCCTGGCCCCGAGAGGACAACAGGTGATGGTGTGTTGAGGAAGCTCTCGGACAGCTGGCTCAGCCCTGTGATGTTGAGAGCCCCTTCCTTCATGACATGGGGTGTCAGCCCCAATACCGAGGACAGATGTACTGAGGCCGGGCTTGGCTGTGGGGTGGAGGAAGGAGCAGTGTAGTGGGGCTGTCTGGTCTGCAGCTGGGTGAGGAGTGGCGTTGGTGGCATCGGTGGCGTGGGTGGCATCGGTGGCGTCGGTGGCATCATTGGCGTCGGTGACATCGGTGGCGTCAGTGGAACCGGTGGCAATGGTGTCGCCCAATGACTCTGTGCCTGGACTGGGAAGGGCTGCTGCCCGTGCTGCTGGACCTCCTGGTAACCGTAGCCCTGGTAGGTGAGGGCCTGTGGGAAGCCTTGGAGTGGGAGGGACATCACCTGGGGTGGAGGTGGAGGTGGAGGAGCAGACCTGGACTGGGTGGGAGCAGGTGCCTCTGGGTCTGGAGGGTTGTGAAGCAGCTCCGTGATCCGGTCCTTCACCACCTAGTACTGGGGTTCCACCATGTCCGTGAGGGTCTGGTTGACATAGGTGAGGAAGGGCTTGCGTTTGGAGGATGAGGAGTCGGTATTGACCAGCTGAGAGAGGAGATCTATGCTGGTGCGGATGGTGTCCCTGATCTCCAGCAGGACAGTGTGGCTCTGCCCCTCCTGTCTGGCTCTCTGCCTTTCTGCGGAGGTGGAGCTGTGGGTGGATGCAGGTAGGGCTGTGGTGGAAGTGCTGCCTCCTTTCTCCCACTGCACCAGGGAGTCCTCCACGCGCTCCACCACGGTTAAAACACCTGTCCGCGAGTTCCCCGCCGTGGCATGCTCCACAGAAACCTTCCTGGAGACAGGAGCTGACTCTCGGCCGGAAGAGGACTGGCTCTCAGCAGGCTGCCGGAGAGAGAGGGTTGTGAGAGGGGCTGCTGCTGCTGCTCCTTGGTGGCGGATCTCACCCTCCAGGAAGTTGCACCTGGCCATGATGTAGGTCTCTCTGTCCGTCAGCTTAACCATGGCCTGGCCAGATTTCTTGAGGTGCAGCTTCCCGTACCAGGTGTGCATATGCTTCCACCAGCCGAGGAGCACCTCCGATGTGTAGCCCAGACTCTCTGCCTTCTCTCTCCAAGCAGCCTGCTTCCTTTTGGTGTCCCTGTAGAGCCTGTGTCCCTTCCGCCACAGATAGTCATTCTCTCTCAGCCACTCCAGCACCTCATCTTCGTGTTCCTCCTCGATGTTGTATTGCCTCCTCTCCCGTTCTCGCATATGCCTCTTCCTCCCTTTGCCAGGACCAGATAGGCCCTCATCAGAGGGGCTTCCAGTTTGTAGGGGCTGCTCCTCCACACTAGCAGTAGCAGCAGCAGCAGGAGCAGCAGGATCATAATCATCATCATCATCATGGACCAGGAGGACGAGCAGGACCAGGAGCACGAGCAGGACCAGGAGCACAAGCAGGACCAGGAGCACGAGCAGGACCAGCAGGACCAGCAGGACGAGGAGCAGCTTCAGCAGAGTAAGCACCAGCAGAAGCACCACCGCCAGGAGCATCATCATCAGCTCCTCCAGAAGCAGCATCAGCAGAAGCACCACTGCCAGAAGCAGCATCATCAGCTCCTCCAGAAGCAGAAGCAGCAGAAGCCCCAGCCGCAGAAGAGGGAGCCCGTGCTGCAGAATACCCAGCAGAAGCAGAGTGAGGGCCAGGGGGCGGGAGGGTGGCCCTGTCCCTCTTGCCAGGGCTGGCAGCAGATGGCAGAGGCTTCCATTTCTTCCCCATGGTTTTTGGGTTGCTGGCTGGCTGGCTGGCTGGCTGGCTGGCAAGCTGTGTCTGGAAGCAGGTCTTTCCTCTGAATGGTGACCTGCTTGGGAGCTGCTTCCCTTTATATCCGCGGGGCTGGCGCAATGCATCCTCCCCGCATGCGCAGTGAATGCTCGGCATCCGCTAGGCATCCACTAGGCTTCCGCTAGGCATCCGCTAGGCTTCCGCTCTGCATCTGCTAGGCTTCTGCTCTGCATCCGCTTCATCCGCTCTGCATCCGCTCTTTCCGTTCCGCGTTCGCTTTACTGAGGTCCCCCGGAAGCCTTGCAGATGTGCCATCTGCTTCCATCCGCTGGGCTTCCGTTCCACATCCGCTTTCCATCTGCTCTGCGTCCTCCCCCCGTCCGTTCCTTTCCGTGTTGTCCGCTCTGGTTATGCAAATTTTTGCCCCTTTTGAGAGCGGATAACAACGGATGGAACATTTTTCTCATCCGCTGTGTCCTTTTTACAAACGTTTTGCATCCGTTGGGCAGTGTGACAGGGCCTTAAGCAACACAATTAGGCAAGCGAAATGTTGACAAGATTAGCTCAGACAAACACCTGGGATTTGCATTTCTCATTTTGCCTATACAGCCAAATAAGACCCCTACATGACCCCATAGGAATCTGACAACAGCCAATAGAATATTAAAGGACATGTTCTTGCACAGGAACAGGAAGCTCAAATACAAAACCCAAAGAAGGTATAAAAAGCCCAGCCACTTTCAACTCCATTTTGTCAGCTGTCCCAGAACTTCACACTGTCCAATAACCGGACCTTTCTATCTTAAAGCAGCCTCCATTTTATTCCCGGCTTGGAACTGAAACTGGATTTTTCTTTCAACAATTCTTACAACCATCTGTGATGACCTGGGGTGTGGCACAAAAAAAACAAAGTCACAAAAGTAGATATATTCCCTTTAATACCCCCAACCTGGCCCCCAACATCCAGTTATCATCAGCTGGGGAAAAAACTCTCCCAAGAACAGTTTTTAAAGGGAAGAAATTCAGTTCAAAATCAAAGTACATCTAAATTATAAAAAAAAAAAACTACAAAAACCACACTGCAACAATTAACGAGACAGGGCAGGATAAGGGATTGCAGACTTCAAAAGATAATGAAACACACATAGTTGGGAGGATGCCAAAACACAGATAAGACTTGACAAACACAGATAATTCATGCTTTGCTTCTAGCAAGGTGCTGTGCGCAAACGACCTTTTTAAATCCTGTTTTCCAAAGCTGCAGCTAATGAAGGGAATCAGGGCCCTTTTCTCCCCTGTAACGCACATTGCTCCCTTCTCCATTCCTCCCTGCGTGCCCTGGGATGAAGAGGGGGTGGGCCTGGTTCTGCCCAGCCAGATTGAGCCCTTCCCCACTTTCCTCCACAGCCACCAGAGCCACATTCCCACTCCCTGTCAGCTGCTCAACCTCCCCCTCGGAATCAGATTCCAACAGGGGCGTGACACCATCATAGTGTCTCATCCACCCCCATTGTAAGATCAAAATTCAGGTGCTTTGAAACCTGCATGAATTCACAACTGTGGCAGCACCCCTGAGTTCACCTGATCACCATTTGCAATCTTTCCAGCTGACTTCTGAGAAGCAAAGAGAAGGCAGGGGGAAGCCAGGTTTGCTTAATGACCACATACGTCACTTAACAACTGCAGTGATTGGCTTAACAACCATAAGGTCATAAAAGTAAACGTGACTCACGTAATAATGGCTTTGCTTAGCCACAGAAAGTCTGGTTAATCGAAGACTGCCTGTACTTCAGACTCAGCAGACATACATAGCTTAGAGTCACCTCCAGGTAAGATGGGCAGCTTATGTTTAATAATAAACAAACAAACAGATATTATTTATCTGATAGGAGCCCTGGTGGCGCAATGGTTAGAATGCAGCACTGCAGGCTTACTCTGCCCACTGTCAGCAGTTCAGTTCTCACTGGTTCAAGGTTGACTTAGCCTTCCATCCTTCCGAGGTGGGTAAAATGAGGATTCGGATTGTTCGGGGCAAGAGATTGACTCTGTAAACTGCTTAGAGAGGGCTGGAAAGCCCTGGGAAGCGGTATATAAGTCTAAGTGCTATTCCTTCCTTCTTTCCTTCCTTCCATCCATCCACCCACCCAATCATCCATCCCTGCTGTGCAGTGGTTAGAATGCAGTATTGCAAACTGACTCTGCCCACTGCCAGGAGTTCGATCCTGACCTGCTCAAAGTTGACTCAGCCTTTCATTATTTTGTGGTGGATAAAATGAGGACCCAGATTATTGGGGACAAGAGGCTGACTCTGTAAACCACTTAGAGAGGGCTGTGAAGCACTGTAAAGCGGAATATAAGTCCTATTATTATTCAATGGGGTTCAAGCCCTTAGCTGAGAATTGGAGTCTTGGACAATTGCACATGAGGTGACCCCATTCAGCACCATAGCTTAGCAATACCAAGGCATGATTGTGTCCAAGAAGAATATACAGTACACAGTGAAGCTTCCCACCTCAGAGTACAGAAAGATTAAATTCAAAAGTATTCAAGCAAGAAGAGTTGCAAAGTTGCAAGGAGATTGTAACAAAGGGCATGGCTGGTGATATCCTCCTCGAGAGGAAGTTACCATCCATAGACACATATGCTAAAGTGACCGAGTTCACAGAACACCTTTAACGTCAAGCATAAAAACCTGGCCAAGCAAGCATTTGCACAACCAAGTGTGGATCTTGGTTGGTCTTACCTGTACCCAACCCATATTATATGCTTTATGGAATCGGAGGTAGGGAGCTGTGGGCAAAAATGGTGAGAGTAATAAATGGTCACCGTACTACAAAAAAGATGTTGAGACTTTGGAAAAAGTTCAGAGAAGAACACTAAGATGATCAAAGGCCTGAGGACTAAAACATATGAAGAACAGCTGCAGGATTCGGGTTTGGCTGGTCTAAAGAAAGAAGAATTAGGGCCAACAGTATTCCAGTATTTGAGAGGCTGCCACAAAGAGGAGGGGCTCAAATTATCCTCCAAAGCACCAGAGGGAAGAAAAAATGGATGGAAACTAATCAAAAGGAGAGAAGCAACTTGGAATTAAGGAGAAACTTCTTAACAGTGAGGACAATTAATCAGAAGAACAGAAGTTGCCTTTAGAAATTGTGGGTGCTTCATCTCTGGAGGTTTTTAAGAAGAGTCTACTCTAGACAATCAATCACTTATCTGACATAGTATAGTTCTCCTGCTTGAGCAGCGGGCTGGACTAGAAAACCTCCAGGGTCCCTTCCAGCTCTATTTTATTCTAAATAAAGGGTGTGAATAAATGTTGTGGAAGGGGGGGGGGAATCCTTTGTTTTCAGATGGTAGTTTCAAGCTTCCTCCAAGATCTTAAACTATTTGTAATATCTTAATATTATTTAATATTTAATATATGTTAAGAGGATCTCCTGCTTGAGCAGGGGTTGGACTAGAAGACCTCCAAGGTCTCTTCCAACCTTATTATTCTATGTTCTATGTATACTTTCAGAGCAAGAAAATGCATCTGGGGTGTTTCTCTGCTCTTCCATTCTTACACCTCCTCCCCAAAACCCTTTTCTGAAATTCTGCTTGTACAGATAAACGTTTGTCACTCTTCTAGAAAGCTGGAGCTCTGCTGGGCATTGAGGAAGCAGCCAAGAATGCAAAGCCTCTTCTGTGAATGGCCCCCTTCTTTCGCCAATGAATGCCATGTGCAGTCTTCACATAGCCCTTGGCAGGGACCTCAAGGGTGGAGCCTCCACTCATCCACGGCCAAAGACATTTGAGAAGGGGCCAAGGAGAAGCAAATGTTTGCTCATCCCAGGCACTCTTCGGGCTTGGGCCTGGGAAGGCTTCGCCACCTCCAGAGCCCAAAATGAAGGGATTGTTGGAGGAAGGACACTTTTATCTACAGTGCCAAGAAGTCAGGGGAAGTCTGGTAGCTTCTCCTCTGGCTAAAGCCAGAGTCTTTAGAAATGCCTTGTCCTCACAATACGAAAAAGACGCTAAGACCCTGGAAAGAATGCAGAGAAGAGCAACAAAGATGATCAGAAGGTTGGAGGCTAAAAATTGTGAAAAGCAGTTGTAGGAATTGAATGTCAACTCGTAAAGCATTCCTATGCCTGTTTTCAAGTTGCCATAAACAAAGGGGGGGGGGGCGGAGAGAGAAAAAGCAGAAGTACACTCCAACACTTATCTAACAAAAATTGTAGCTTCGCTACCGGATTTTCTGCCCATGAAAATCCTTAATTGGAGAACGTGATTGATGACACTCAGCCCGTGAAAGTGCTTCATTGGAGTATCTGATTTATGACACACCCAGAGGGGAGGGGGGAAACAGCATCATAGGTGACTGTAAATTATGTGTTCCAGAGTTGGCTTTATACAGGTTAATGCTGGACATGTTGCTCCTAATAAATCTTTTGGTTTTGTTTGAAGCTTGGCTTAAGGCTCATAATTTAATTAAGGCAATCACCAGAATCCTGACATTGGGTATGTTTAGTCTAACAAAGAGAAAGTTTAGAGGTGACATGACAGCAACATTTGAGGAGCTGTCACAGAAAAGACTTTAAACTGTGCCTAATAAAACAGTGAAGTTAAGTTGAAGGCCTTATCGGACTTTAATATATGTTTTGGGTTTGGGGTTATTTTGAGAGACAACGGGTCATCACATTTGGAAAGATCATCCTTGCTCTGAAACCTGGGGCCTCTTGGGACTCTAGTAGGGTGGCTTTCTTAGTAGAGCCAGTGCCATTCGACAAGATGGTCAACCTTTCCCAGCACCCACTTGGAGATGTGTCAGTAATGGGATTCAAATGTTTTTACTACTGGTTCTGTGGGCATAGCTTGGTAGGCATCGGTTGGTGGACGTGGCAGGGGATGGATACTGCAAAATCCCCATTCCCTTCCCACCCCACTAACCTGCTTTCCAGCTACATTCTCCTATGCAGGGCAGCAAAAGAAGACCCAGCCTAACAGCTGGGACTCAGGAGGCAGAGAATAGATGGGGTTTAGTGGGGCCAGTCAGAGGTGGGATTCTGAATTACTCAAAATTTCTGCTCCTGGTTCTCCAAAACTGGCGAGATCCTGCTGAACACCACCTCTGGTGTGAGTCCAGCTCAGTGGTGTGGAAGGAACGTGCATTAGATGCTGAGGTTCAGTGCAGGCCTTCATAGTGGCTGTTCCTGAATCTCAACAGGCAAGCAAACCATCCTTCCATCCCTCCACACAACCATCCATCATCTGGTCATGGAGTCAAAACTAGTCTGCCATTGGTCAATCCTTGCGATTCAGCCAAACGAAGCAAGCTGCTGTTTGAGAGTGTCCATAAAACTAGTTTTGGTTGGGAAAAAAAGCTCCCAAGCTCCTTGAATAAGTAAGTCCTCCTCAACCCTAGGTGAAAGTCTTGGAAATGCTAAGAAGGACATCCCAGGCTCAATAGCCGCCTCTCTCTTTTTAAAAATAGATTCATTAAGGTGGGGCCTCCTTGAGTAATCTGAATGGGGCGTCTTGGGAGGTTTCTTGGCGCCTGGGTTGAGTTGCCTTTTGTCTCTGGGCTTGTTTAAGTCTCTGCTCACTTCCATGCAGCCACCCCACATCACTCATACCAGGGGTGGGGGGGTCCTGCATCAGCACCGACCTGGCTCTCTGCCTCTGCCTTGGGGCCACTCTCCTCCTGCACCCCACTCCCCCATCTTCAGGGGCGCTGAAGCCATCCTCCTGCCCGGCAGCCACAGCCCTCCGCCCTTCCTCTTCGCCCATCCCTGGCACCTTTCCTGGGACATGGGGAAGGGGGAGGTTTCCAGCTCAAGAGGTTTCTGTTCAATAGGGCCAGCAAAGTGGAGGGGGGGGTTTCCCTTCTTTGCTAGGAAGGATGAGGATCCAGCCCCCAGCCTCCCACCCGGCTATGGAGGCTTTCCCAAAGATGTTGTTTGAATTCCCCCCTCTGAATATTTCCAGAGAAGAGCTCGCCTTCATCTTCGCTTCAGGAAGAGCTCCTGTTTTTTCTTTTTTCCTCCTCAGCTCCATCTTGGAGGCCAGGTTTTATTTTCAAGCCTCTCAAAGCAACCCCACACTTGTGGTCTGTGCGTCTCTCTCTCTCTCTCTGTGTGTGTGTGTTTTCCCCCCTTATTCAGATTAACAGTCAGAAGGGACCTTGTAGGTCATCCAGTCCAACCCCACCACCACCCTGCCCAAGCAGGGGACCCGACACCATTTCTGACAGATGGCAAGTCCAGTCTCTTTTTAAAAGCTTCCAGGGATGAAGCTCCCACAACTTCCGAAGGCAACTTTATTTATTTGTTTGTTTGTTTGTTTGTTTGTTTATTTTTGTCAATTGCTTACAAGATAATAGGTATAAGTAAAAAAAAACATAGTTATGAATACATGGATACATATAAGAAAAATAAAAGAAAATAAAAGAAACAATAGGACAGGCATGGGAGGCACGTTGGTGCACTGATGCACGTCCCCTAAAGACCTCTTAGGAAAGGGGTGAGGTCAATGGTAGACAGTCTCTGTTCCATGGGTTGATAGTTCTCTCTGTCAGAAAATTTCTCATTTTTTGGTTGAATCAACCAGAACAGAGCTGGAAAGGCACCTTGGAGGTCATCCAGTCCAGTCCCCCGCCCAAGCAGGGCACCCGACGCCATTTCTGACAGAAGGCAGCCCGGTCTCTTCTTGAAAGCTTCCAGAAGCTTCTGCTCCATTGGATCGTTCCAAAAGTTTCAAATTAGGGCGGCTCGAAGGCCCCCGCGGCCCCCACCCCGCACCCGTAGGCCGCCCGCTGAAGGAAGGGCTGCTGTCTCGACCGCCCCCGCGGCTCTTTCGACGGCCAAAGCCCAGCACCCGAACTGGGTGGGTGGGGAGGCCGGGAACCCCAGCTTCGGGACAGGCGACCACCCACCTCCCCCGCCCCGTCCAGGGAGCGGCTGCCCAGCAAAGGCGCCTCCGCCTCCCACACGGGGCGAGGCCTGGCCGGCCAGGGCGGCTATAAAAGGCAGCCGGGCGAGCGCTTGACGGGCAGGAGGAGAGGAGACTTGCCGGGGAGATCCTCAGCCAGGTGGGTCCCCTCGCCGCCCCCTCCCCTTTCGTGCCATCCCGGCTCTTTTCCAGGCTCCTTTGGAGAAGGGAAGGCCCTGCAGCCACATCATAGGCTTTTGAGGGGCATCGTGCCGGTTTACCCCCCGCCCTCCCCGCCACCTCAGCCCCCGTCTGGCTTCGCCTGCTGCCCCCTCCGCCCCCCGCCTTCCTCTCACCGACCCTGCCTTTGCCCCTCTGACCAGGGTGGGCAGGGGCTCCCCTGGCATGTGGGGGGGGGGCTGGTCAGGAGACCTCTGGTGGTGATGGGGGCACCCGGAGGTTTCTCCTGCACAGGGGAAAGGGGGGGGACCGTTTCCAGACACCCCCACCCACCCCCTCAGCTCGGTTGCAGGGCCTGGGCCTGGCTCCTGGAGAGAAGAGAAGGACCAGGGGGGACAGGAGAGCAGCCTTCCAACATTTGAGGGC
>BLBF01000045.1:21929011-21945900 GCA_015471245.1 Laticauda colubrina | reverse complement strand
CAAAAGGACCAGGGGGGACAGGAGAGCAGCCTTCCAATATTTGAGGGGCTGCCCCAGAGAGGATGAAGGGGGTCAAGCTATTCTCCAAAGCACCCGAAGGCCAGACAAGGAAGAATGGATGGAAACTGAACAAGGAGAGATTCAACCTAGAAATGAGGAAAAAAAATTCTGACAGTGAGATTAATCAACCCCTGGAACAGAAGTTGCCTTCAGAAGTTGTGGGAATTTCATCCCTGGAGGATTTCAAGAAGAGACTGGACTGCCGTCTGTCAGAAATGGTGTAGGGCAGGGGGGGGGGGTGTCTTCAAACTTGACAGCCTTAAGTTTAACTTGACATCTGTCAGAAATGGTGTTGGGTCTGCTTGGGCAGGGGGTTGGACTGGATGACCTACAAGGTCCCTTCCAACTCTGTTTTTCTGTTCTGTTCATATGAAGATCGATTGCAGAAATACGGTTTGGCCTAGTCTACTGAAGAGGGGCTGCCACAGAGAGGAAGAGGTCAAACTATTTCCTAAAGCAGGGGTCTCCAACTTTGGCAGCTTTAAGATTTGTGGACTGCAACTCCCAGAATTGAATTTCTCAGCAAAGCTGGCTGAGGAATTGTGGGAGTTGAAGTCCACAAGTCTTAAAGTTGCCAAGGATGGAGACTCCTGTTCTAAAGCACCCGAAGACCAGACAAGGAAGAATGGATGGAAACTGAACAAGGAGAGATTCAATAAGGAGAAACTATCTGACAGTGGGAAGAATCAACCCATGGAAGAGAAGTTGCCTTCAGAAGTTGTGGGAGTTTCATCCCTGGAGGTTTTCAAGAAGAGACTGGACTGCCATCTGTCAGAAATGGTGTAGGGTCTCCTGTTTGGTGGGTGGGTGGGGGGGCAGGTTGGACTAGATGATCTCCAAGGTGATTAGATGACCTAGATGGACTAGATGACCTCTAAGATGACCTCCCCTCCAATTCTAGAATTCTGCAATTCATTGCTATATGCTTAGGATGGCAACATGCTTCCAGTTTCAAGAAAATCCTTGGGATGTTGCAGGAGCTTCATCCCTGGAAGCTTTCAAGAAGAGACTGGACTGCCCCCTGTCAGAAATGGTGTCTCCTGTATGGGTGGGGGTTGGACTAGATGACCCACAGGTCCCTTCTAACTTTCTTAAGACAAGCTGGGGAGCCCAATGTGTTCCTCCAATTGACAACACCTTGCCCCCACCCCCAGGGGCTGGGGCTGGGGAGGGGGACTGACCCAGGCGCCCTCCGATAGACTCCCAAGAGAAGAGCAATTCTTACTCCATCCCAGACAAACAGCCGTCCAATCTTTTCTTGACACCCCAACTCCAGGAGTCAAGCTGTTCCCTTGCTTAATCCTTCTCATTGTCAGGAAACCCCTTCTTATTTCCAGGTTGGATCCTCCTCTGGCTAGCTGGCATCCATTGCTTCTTGTCCTATCGTCAACAGCTTTGAAGAATAAGTCGATTCGTGTTGGTTTGCGATCTCTTCCCAAAATGTGGGATGGGTCGGGAAGGGAAATGGTGGAGAAGGTCTGCTCTCTTTTGCCAGAGAAGGACAAAAAAAATGTTGAGACCTTGGAAAAAGTTCAGAGAAGAGCAACTAAGATGATTAAAGGCCTGAAGACTAAACCATATGAAGAACAATTGTAGGAACTGGGCATGGCTGGCTGGGAAGAGAAGGACCAGGAGGTACCATAATAGCAGTCTTCCAATATTTGAAGGGCTGCCACAAAGAGGAGGGGATCAAATTATGCTCCAAAGCACCAGAAGGCAAGAAAAGAAACAATGGATGGAAACTGATCAAGGAGAGAAGCAACCTGGAATTGAGGAGAAATTTCCTAACAGGGAGGACAATTAACCAGTGGAACAGCTTGCCACCAGAAATCATGGGTGCTCCATCCCTGGAGGTTTTTAAGAAGATTCTCTAGGTGGTTAAGCTTTTTGGTGCCGAGTGCCCAAAGCATGTGCATGAATGCAATGCGCATGCCCGAAACCCCAAATTGCAATGGACCCCACCCCGTGCATTCCTTACACATGTGGGCCGCCTGCACATGCACCCTGGCCTCCGTCCCCCGTTTTGGCTTCCACGTTGGTACAGGAGGCTTTTCAGGCCCAAAAAGGGGCGTGAAGGAGCTCGCAATCTCCACAGGTTTTCTCCCCCTCCTGCCCCCAGCACGTCCAGGTGTGCCCATGGAGAGGCACCCGCGGAGGGTGGAGCATGCACAGATCTGGGAAGGCACGGGTGGCAGGAATGCAGGAGAAAGGTAGGGCGCACTGGCAGGGAAAACTGCGAAGATCGTCGAAGGCCCCACCCCCGTGCATGCATGGCAGAGACCCGAACAGTAGCTGGCTTCCAGGAGGCATGTGCATGTGCAGTGGAGCTGGGCTGGGTGATGGCTGGCGTGCCCACAGAGAGGGCTTTGCATGCCACCTGTGTTGTGGTTAGCCAGCAGCAGGTGTGGACGGCTGAGGAGAGCGAGGACTCAGATGAAGGGCCAGGACCATCAGGGAGTGAACTGCTGCCTTCAGAGATTGTGGGGGCTGGCAGCAGTGATGAGGAGGTTTCCGAGGAGCCTGTGCCAAGTGCACATGCACACAGGATTGCTCACAGGAAAGAGCAGTTACAACAGCATGGGCGACTCGGGACTAAGGCTGCAAGGTAAGGGCCCCTCCTTCAAGAAGAGAAAAGCCAGCTGTGAAACGAACATACTTTGCAGAAGGCAAAGACGTTTTGAAACTGCAGCCTCGTGGACATTCCAGTATCCTGAGTTTGTATTTGAAGATTCTTATTTTGCAAATTATTTCTTGTCTGTTGTCTTTTGGCAAGTCTTGCACGATTTCTCAAGGCTTGTGCTTATCACAGCTAATTATTTTGCAAAAGCATTACAAGGTTTCTGTCCGTTTTGGATTGTTTGTTGGAAAAAGAGTATGGGTCAGAACAACCTGTGGCACATATGCCATAGGTTCACCATCACTGCTCTAGACAGTCACTTGTCTGAAATAGGATAGGTTCTCCTGCTTGAGCAGGGGGCTGGACTAGAAAACCTCCCAGGTCCCTTCCAGTTCCTTCATTCTAAACTGGGAATAGAATGTTGACTTTTTTGCCAATGACCAGAATTGAATGTCCAGCTTCATTTAACTTTTCTTCTCTCTTCTCCTCCTTAGTTTAAGGAGAGGGGAGGATGCTGCAGGAAGCCATTCCCCTTCTCCCATCTCTTGGAGAGCAGAAAATGTTACCCAGATTAGCCACCCTTGTGATGGTCCTTGGGATCCTGCCTCTGCCCCTTAGCAGTACCCAGGTAAGAGGACATGGAAAGGGCTGAGAAAAGGTGATGTCTAGCAGAACTGTTGTGGTTAGCTGACAGCAGGTGCAGATGATTGAGGAGAGTGATGACTCGGATGAAGGGCCAGGACCACCAGGGAGTGGACTTCTGCCTTCAGAGATTGTGGGGGTTGACAGCAGCGATGAGAAGGTTCCTGAGGAGCCTCTGCCAAGTGCACGTGCACAAAGGATTGCTCGGAGGAAGAAGCAGTGACAGCAGCACAGGCGACTCGGGAGTAAGGCTGCAAGGTAATGGCCCCTCCCTCAAGAGGATAAAAGCCAGGTTTGGAAAAGCATTATTTGCAGACAGCAAAGAAGCTCTGAAGCTCAACTTGTGGACATCTTAGTTCGCGTTTGGAGAATTTTGTAAATTAGTTCTTATCTCTGGGTTTTTGGCAGCGTTGATGAACATCTTGGCAAGGCTCTTTCTTGTCGGAGCTAATTAGTGGAAAGCAGCCTTTTATCTGTCAAGAAACAGCATTCCTTATTAAATCTTAAAAGGTGGGGGCAGCTGCCTTTGTCTGTGTTTGCTCTTTGGAAACCTGGTTGGGTCAGAACAAGAGCACAGGAGCATGGGGCTGGGGAACCGAGGAGACACAGTCCAGCTGTTCCTGGGTTGGGTGGCCAGGAGCCAAAAGTCAAGGATATTCATTTATTCATGCATTCTCAATATTTAGACTTTGCACTCCAAAAGTTTTCTTTGGCATCTTACAACCGTCTGTGATCATGATCTAAAACGTGCATGTCCAAAGTTGCTTCTCCCAGGACATTGGAAAATACAGTTCCCATAATTCCTTGTAGCAACAGTGTCCACAGAAGAGTGTGAGGTCAGAAAAGTCAAGATGGCAACAGCAGAATCAAGAGTTCAAGTCCCAATGTTTTAACAGCAGCTAGAATTGTATTTGCTAAAAACTGGAAAAGTGAAAAAATTCCAATAGAGGAGGAGGTGATTAAGAAAATAATAGAATGTGCAGAAATGAGTAAACATTTAGAAATTAGAGAGCAAGAAGATAAAGAATATTATAAAATAGGGGATTTGTGTTTATCAATGGTTAGATAAGAAAATAGGGAAATAAAATATAATAATATAGCATAATAGTAAAGATAAGATAATGTAATGATACAATACAACTGATGAAATGAATGATATTATGAACTAGGTTTGTAAAAGTTGAGATTTGCTCAAAAAGGATGATGTGAATTTATAATTATAGTCTAATAAGGAGTCAATAATAATGTAGTATGCATAGTTGATCTGTATAATATGAATTCTGATCTAAATTTAGAAGGAAAAGACAGTTGATATTGTGCACAAGAGATATGTACCAACCAACATGCTGTATAATGGGAAGATGGTTTTATTTGATGTTTTATATTTGTATTTATCAATGTTTGTTGTCAAAATAGATAAAAAAAAATTTTTTTAAAGAGTTCAAGACCTGGCTTAGGCCATGAAAACGAGCTGGAGGACTTTGGGCCAGTCACCCTCAGCCTGAACTCCCCTCAAAGCTGGTTGTTGTGGTGGTGGTGGTGATGGTGGTGAAACTAGGAGGAGGAAGGCGTGTTGGAGATGTTCATCACTTTAAGTTATTCGTAAAACACTGGTAGTCCTTGATTTATGACCACAATGGAGTCCAAAATTTCCGTTGCTAAATGAAACATTTGTGAAGTGAATTTTGTCCCATTTTATGACTTTTCTCTGAATCTCTGTAGTTCTTCAGTTAGTAACATGGTTGTTAAATGAATCAGGCTTTGCTCCATTGTTTGTCAGAAGGTCATGTGATGCCCAAGGCACTGCAACTGTCATAAATGGGGGTCAGTTGCCAAGTGTCTGAATTTTGATCATGTGATCGCAGGGATGCTGCTACAGTCATAAGTGTGAAAAATGACCATTAGTCACTTTTTTCAGTGGAGTTGTCCCTTTGGTCACTCAATGAGCTGTTATAAGTCGAGGAGTGCCTATAACAAAGACAGGATTTAAATCCCTGGTGTCCACAAGTACAAGTTGGCTTTTCACTGCCCAGTGATCCTGGCGGGTTGAGTGCTAGCCCTGAGGAAGTGCCAGCCGGAAGAAAACCCCTTTAGGCTGGGGGTGTCAAGCTCAACTTCATTGAGGGTCCCACCAGGATTGTGTTCGACCTGGGGGGGGGGAGCATGGCTGGGATAGGCATGAGCAGGGTGGGTCACTCATGTTGGGGGCACCAGTAGTGGCCAAGTGCTATGGCAGGACTTCCCTGAGACCCTCCCTCACTCTCGTTATAATCTTCCTTCCTTTTTTTCCTTCCTTCCTTCCTTCCTTCCTTCCTTCCTTCCTTCCTTCCTTCCTTCCTCCTTTTCTTTCCTTCCTTTCTTCCAGGGGTGGGATTAAAATTTTTAAACAATTGGTTCTGTGGGTGTGGCTTAGGTGGTGGGCGTGGCTTGGTGGTCATGTTATTGGCTGGGCGTGGCCAACTCAACATCACTCACATCGAGGCACGCATCTCCTCACATGGCCTCTCATGACTGTGGGGATGCTGCAACAGTCATAAATGTGAAAAATGATCATAAGTCACTTTTTTCAGTGCCATTGTCACTTTGAATGCTCCCTCCACACAAGCAAAGTACCAGCAAAGGAAAAAAAAACTCCAGACACGTTCCTGAGACAGGAAGTCTAGTACTGCCAAGAATGTAATCAGGGTTAATGGAGAGGCAGTTTCTGTAAGCAACACCAGAATGTTTCCTTCCTGCCTTCCTTACAGGACTAGGCCAGTAATTTCTTCTAACAACCGGTTCTCCAAACTGCTTAGAAGGTTAACAACCAGTTCTAGCAAATAGGTGGGAACTGGTAGAATCCCACCCCTGCTTCCTTCCTTTCTCTTCCTTTCTTTCCTTCTGTTCCTTCTTTTCCTTCCTTCCTTCCTTCCTTTTTCTTCCTTCTCCTTATTTTTCCTTCCTCACTCTCTTCCTGTCTTTCCTCTTTCCCTTTCTCCTTTCCTGTCCCTTCTTGCATGCTTAAATGCAAAAGGGGAAGCCTTTTGTTTTGTCTTTAGTTTGTTTTGGTAGCCCTCTGCCCACGAAAACGGGGCCCACACACAGCCCTCCCAAGTTCCGTTTACGCTGGCAGAGGCACCACAGGCCAGTCCTTTGCTGTTTCCAGGGCAACTGTACAGTCCAGATCTAAGCTCCCCGCAGGCCGAATCTGGCCCACAGGCCTTGAGTTTAACACCCCTGTTTTAGGCTGATCTGATTTTGGGTGTGTGTGTGGGGGCACTCCTTCCCAACTGGCTCCACTCTCCTCCCTCTGCCCAGAACTGCCTGAGCAAGCAACACGTCGCAGCCGCCATCCAACAGATGCAGAAGCTGCTCTCGGCTCATGAGGTGGCCCAGATGCACAGCCTGCGAAACCTGAAGAAGCAGCTGGCGCTTCTGCCAGCTGGTGCCCAGAAGCTGCTGGCCAAGCAGAATGGAAAGGGCAAACCAAGAGGTGGGCCAAAAAAGTGAAGATGACATATATTGTGTAGGTTACAGGCACCATCTTGCTTCTTTTGACACACACACCCCACACACCCCTCCATGTGAAATCAGAAACTGCAAAATCCAGGGGAAAAGGGTGTGGAGTTGATTTCATTGGAATGAAAATGAATAAAGTTTAAAAAAAAATTTCTCAGCCATATTAACATGTGTCTAACCTTGCTAGGTGGTGTCAGGATTCCGGTAGTTCCCCTCATTTAAATCATGAGTCTCGAGCCAAACTTCCAAAACTTAAAAATGATTTATTGGGAGTTAAACTGTCCGGCATTGCCTGGGTGTAGCCAACTCTGAGACACATCATTCATTGTCACCTACCCACCCCCGGGTGCATCATATTTCATATTCTCCAACGGGGCACCTCCACAGCCAAGAGTCATCAATCATGCTCTCTAGTTAGAATTTTGCACAGCAGAAACTTCAGTCACCTAGTTACTATCTTTGAAAACATTTATGGAATGCGGTTTCGGTTTGCAAGCTGCTGCATTACTCCCCCCTCCCTTTCTGTTGGTAACTCTAAAAAGACCAGAGAAATATTTCATGAGTTGACAGGTGGGTTCTTTCAAGGCTGGATTTGAACCCAGATCTGCCTTGTAGAAGACCAATAGACTTGTTGTGGATTATCTGCAACCAGGCTCCTTCCAAATCTGACAGGGTATAATAGAAAGGTCTTTGCTGATTATTTAACCCACATTATTCTGAGGAATTAGCTAATGGTTAGAGTCTAAAAAAGACATGTCAGCAAAGGAAAAAGGGAAGCGGGGGAGAAGGAAAAGGAGAGTCAGTTCGGAAGGTGGCAAATTTCTTCCAGTGGTCCTGTTAGTTGCAAGTGATGGAGGTGGCAGCCTGAAACTTCCTAACAGTGGGAACAATCAACCAGTGGAACGGCTTGCCTTCAGACGTTGTGGAGGTTTTTAAGAATCAATCTATCAGAATAAAGCTGAAGGGATCTATTCAGATTCATCATACTGTATATTTAATGAATCATGGTTAAAATAAATCCAAGAGCATTTCAGATACTATTTTATTTGGTTTTATTTATTTTTTTTAACCACAACTGATTTCACGGGAAGACTGCGTTTGAGTCTGCTGGCATTTTCCCCACTGGAAAATAGCCTTTGAAGTTTGCTCAGGAAGTTTTTAATTCCCACCCCTCAACTCTTTTTCTTTGAAGTTCCTATGAACAGAGATGCCACAAGAAATTAGCAGCGGGGTCTGGTCCTTTGCAGTTGGGATTTCTCAGCTCTAAGGCGTTTCTGATTAAACCAGGAATATTCCGAGGAACCAAGAAAATGTTTCCACCTTGTTTCTTCTTCCTTCTTGCTCCCTGCAGAGAGCTGCACCCCTCTTTCTGCACCCTCCAATGGCAGGCGGCTGGGCAGGGGAACAGCCATTGGGAAGGAGGTCCATTTTGTCTGCAATCCTGGCTTTGTGCTGACCGGGTCTGAGACGCGGGTCTGCTTGAAGAACAGAACCTGGAGTGGACAGCAGGCCTTCTGCAAAAGTAGGTGGCAAGAGAGGTCTCCCACTCGTGATCTTGACTTTTAAGCAGTCACACTGTGGGAGTGTTTGCAGTATGACTCCTATTGTGAGACAACCCAGGAGCAAAATAGAGCACAGAGAGGCTTTGTCTTTTAACAATGGTTTATATACCAGACAGCTATATACTTACATATATGTGGTAGGCAAAAATCAATCTTCTTTACTCTGCACAGAGAACCACAATGGAGACAGAACAGAAGGAGAGAGAGAGACACACTCTTTCATAGCCTCATATATATAGACAGATTCTTAAAGTGGTAAAACCCTGTGGGACCCATCCTCAGTCTTAAAGTGGCAATAACCTTACTGTTTCATCCTCATTGCATCAGCCTATTGGTCAACTTTGAATTCTCACTACCTTGACACTCGCTTCCCAGATGCACATCCAGGTCGCTTCAACTTAACGATCACAATTGAGCCCTGAATTTATGTTAACAGAGAAACTTAACATCTTCAGTGATCCACTTAACAACAGTGGCAAGAAAAGTCATAAAAAGGGACAAAACTCACTCAAGAGTTTTACAACTTTTCTTGCCACCATTGTTAAGTGAATTACTGCAGATGTTAAATGAGTAAATAACTGAATCGGGCTTCCCCACTGACGTTGCTTGTCGAACGGTTGCAAAAGGTAATCACATGTCTTTGGGACGCAACGATACTTGTTAGGATGAACCAGTTCCCAAGCATCTGAATTTTGATCACATGGCCAGGGGGATGGTACAACGGTCATAAACATGAAAAACGGTCACAAGTCACTTTTTTCGGCGCTGTTGTAACTTCGAACTGTTGCTGGTTTTCCTCCACCCCCTGGGTGTATCGTAACTTATGGAATGTAGTTTCAGTTTGCAAGCGGCCGCACTGCTCCCCCCTCCTTTTCTGTTGGCAACTCTAAAAAGATCAGAGAAATATTTTATGAGTTGACATTGTCTTTTATACAACATTCTCCCCTTGTTCGTGTGTCTGCAGAGCGGGTGGCATTCAGCCACAACCGGAGTCAACTCCCCCTGCCAGGGGAGGCGAGGGCTGCATCTCAACCCTTGGCTAAACAAAGCATCTCCTCGTTCTTTTATTCCCCAACCAGGCACCAGCGATTGTGCCAGTCGGCCCTGTGCCAACGGAGGGACCTGTGTGGATGCTGTTCCTCGCTACAGCTGCTTGTGCCCCAGCGGCTGGTCAGGGAGCAACTGCCAGGCTCCCCTTCATGCCCGTAAGTGACAGAATGGCCCGGGGCAGCGGGTGGGATTCTCCCGGTTCAGGCCGGTTCAGGCAAACCGGTTGGTCCAAAGATCAGCTGTGAGTGAACGACGATCAGCTGTTGGGCCTGCCCAGCCGGGCTCTAGTCTGTGCTTTTATTTCCGGGTTTTCCAGCTCAGCTGATTCGCAAGGCACAGTGGTTTGCTGCACCTCAGCTCTTTTACACACAAGCTTTGCAGCAGAAGGTGAGTTGCAAACGCTGCTTGTGTGTGCAAAGCGTGTGCTCACCGAACTGCTTGTTACACTGGTTGAATCCCTCCCCTGTCCTTGGGGCTGCATTAGCAAAACAACAGATAACAGATAATCAGAGTTGGAAGGGACCTTGTAGGTCATCTAGTCCAACCGCCCGCCCAAGTAGGAGATCCTACTACACCATTTCTGACAGATGGCAGTCCAGTCTCTTCTTGAAAGCCTCCAGGGATGAAGCTCCCATAACTTCTGAAGGCAACTTCTGTTCCATGGGTTGATTGTTCTCACTGTCAGAAAATTCATCCTTATATCCAGGTTGAATCTCTCCTGGTTCAGCTTCCATCCATTATTCCTTGTGTGGCCTTTGGGTGCCTTGGAAAATAGCTTGAACCCCTCCTCCTCTCTGTGGAAACCCTTCAAATATTGGAAGATGCTCTCCTGTCTCCCCTGGTCCTTCTCTTCACTAGACTAGCCAGGCCCAGTTCCTGTAACTGTTCATCGTATGTTTCAGGCTGTAGTCCTCTCATCATCCTGGTTGCTCTTCTCTGTACTTTTTCTGAAGTCTCATCTTTTTTATAGTGTGGTGACAAAAGCTGGATGCAGTACTCTAGGGGTGGTCTTACTAAGGCTTTGTATAGTGGTTTTAGTACCTCACTTGATCTTGATTGTATCCCTCTGTTAATGCAACTTAGGATTGTATTGGCTTTTTTGGCTGCTACTGCACACTGCTGGCTCATATTTAGCTGGTTGTCCACTAAGACTCCAAGATCCCTCCCACAGTTATTGCGATTGAGCCTGGTTTGAATCCTAAAGATCCAAAAAGCAGGACTGGCTGTTTGATCCTTTAATCCAGAGGTCCTCAGACTTGGCAACTTGAAGACTTGTGGCCTTCAACTCCCAGAATTTATTTATTTTATTTAGTTTGTCAATTGCTTACAAGATAACAGGCATAAGTAAAAATATAGTTATGAATACATGGATACATATAAGAAAAATAAAAGAAACAATGGGACAGGGACGGTAGGCACGTTGGTATGCTTATGCACGCCCCCTACATTCCTCTTAGGAAAGGGGTGAGGTCAATAGTAGACAGTCTAAGGTTAAAGTTTTGGGGGTTTGGGGAAGAAACCACAGAGTCAGGTAGAGGATTCCAGACACTGACCCCTCTGTGGCTGAAGTCGTATTTCCTGCAATCTAGTTTGGTGCAAATAATCTTGAGTTGGTATCTATTGTTTGCTCTTGTATTGTTATGATTGAAGCTGAAGTATTCATTGACAGGTAGGACATTGCAATATATAATTTTATATACTATACTTAAATCGGACCGAAGGTGGTGTAGTTCCAGGTTTTCTAAGTCTAAAATCAAGTTTGGTGCGGTTTACCTAGAGTTTGTATCTATTGTTTGCTCTTGTGTTGTTATAGTTGAAGCTGAAGCATTCATTGACAGGTAGGACATTGCAATGTATAATTTTATATACTATACAGCTAGGCTGGCTGGAGAATTCTGGGAGTTGAAGTCCACAAGTCTTAAAGTTGCCAAGGTCAGAGACCTCTGCTTTAATCCCTTGAGGGGTAGAAAGAGGGAGGAAGGGAGGCCATGAGAGCTGCGGGGACACCTTCCAAGCAGGCTCCCAACCCTGGAGCAATATATTCTGTCTCCCTGCATCACACCTGCTTCGAGAGGGTCAGTGTTTAATTGCCAGAGGCCTCCATTGGACCAGATTGCAAGGTGGGAGGGTGTCTCTCAGCAGGTGGTGGCTGAGATGGGAGACTCTAGGCCAGGCAGGGAGGACAGAAACAACTCTAATGTTGCTGCCAAAGAAACAACAGGGGTGCATCTGTGGCATCACTAGAGGAAAGCTTGGCTCAAGTAGTGAAGAGAAGAACCGGGGTGACTGGATAGCAGCCTTCCAATATTTGAGGGGCTGCCACAGAGAGGAGGAGGGGCTCAAGCTATTTTCCAAGGCACCTGAAGGCCAGAGAAGGAATAATGGATGGAAACTGATCAAGGAGAGATTCAACCTGGTAATAAGGAGAAACTTTCTGACAGGGAGAACAATCCACCCATGGAACAGAAGTTGCCTTCAGAAGTTGTGGGAGCTTCATCACTTGGAGGCTTTCAAGAAGAGGCTGGACTGCCATCTGTCAGAAATGGTGTAGTTAGGGTGTCCTGCTTAGGCAGGGCTTGGACTAAATGACCTACAAGGTCCCTTTCAACTCTGATTATCTGTTAAGTCACATTTTTTCAGTGCCATTGTAACTTTGATCACTAAAAGAACTGTTGTAAGTCAAGGATTACTTGTACTTCCAAACCAAGCAGTAATATTAATATACAACAGGATGCTCTCAATGTCCCTCCATAGAAAGTGATTAGGACAAGGGAAGGAAGATGTGCTTTTCTCGTAAGATGCAGAAAATGCAGTCGCTGTTGTGCCCTCAACCCATGGAACCCAAGGAACAGAAGTTGCCTTCGGAAGTTGTGGGAGTTTCCTGTTTTGGGCTGGGGGTTGGACTAGATGACCTACAAGGTCCCTTCCAACTCTGTTAATCTGTTAAGATTAGGGGACTCAAGACTAAACATACAATGAAGCATGAATGGTTGCTGGAACTGGGCCTGGCTAGTCTAGGGAAGAGAAGGACCAGGGGAGACAGGATAGTCGTCTTTCAATATTTGAGGGGCTGCCACAGAGAGGAGGAGGAAGGGGGTCAAGCTCTTCTCCAAGGCATCTGAAGGCCAGACAAGGAATAAACTGATCAAGGAGAGATTCCAACTGGAAATAAGGAGAAATTTTCTGACAGAACAATCAACCCCTGGAACACAAGTTGCCCTCGGAAGTTGTGGCAGCTTCATCCCTGGAGGTTTTCAAAAAGAGACTGGACTGCCATCTGTCAGAAATGGTGTAGGGTCTTCTGTCCCCAGGAGTCATAAGTACGAATCAACCTTCATAAGTATGAATCCTCTGAAAAAGCATCCGAATTTTGATCCTATGACTATGGCCATACTGCAATGGGCATAACTGTGAAAAATGGTCATGTCACTTTTTTTCAGTGCCGTTGTAACTTTGAACGATCACTAAAGAAACTGTTGTAAGTTGAAGACTACCTGTAGTCACTAAATAAATGGTCATAAGGAAAGCTCTACCTCTAGTGGAGGCTGCAAAAAGCCTGTGCAATGAGACCACCGAGGGTGCCACCTCTTCCCCAACCTCTCGTTTGTCTCACTTAACGTCCACCCTAACGGCCACCTCTTGATCACAGACAGGGCAGCTGTGAGCAATGCAACGTTCAGCCGTCAACCCCGATGCGTCGAGAATCCGGGGGGCTCCCGCCAATGCAGCTGCGATGCTGGCTTCCTGTTGACGAGGGGAGGCATGTGTCAAGGTAAAATTATGGGGTGGGGGTGCACTAGTAACCCTATAGGGGTGGGCTGCTGGGGGCTCACAGGGGTTCAGGAGAGCCCCCAATTAAGATTCTGTGCAGTTCGAAGAACCCCCAAATCCCACTCCTGACTGGTCCCACCCACCCCGCCTCTCCCAGGAATCCCCACATAGCCCGTTTTGGATGCAGGTATATGCAGGGAGCGTGTGGAGGCTCGGGGAGGGTGAAAAATGGGCCTCCCAGAAGTTCAGGAAGGCCAGAAAGAGAAAGACCAGGGGAGACATGAGAGTAGTGCTCCAGTATTTGAGGGGCTGCCCCAGAGAGGAGGAAGCGGTCAAGCTATTCTCCAAAGTACCTGAAGGCCAGACAAGGAGTAATGGGTGGAAACTGACCAAGGAGAGATTCAACCTGGAGAAAAGGAGACATTTTCTGACAGTGAGAACAATCAACCCATGGAACAGAAGTTGCCCTCAGAAGTTGTGGGAGTTTCATCCCTGGAGGCTTTTAAGAAGAGATTGGACTGCCACCTGTCAGAAATGGTGTAGGGTCTGCTTGGGTGGGGGGTTGGACTAGATGACCTACAAGGTCCCTTCCAACTCTGTTAATCTGTAAAGAGATTGGGGAGATTGGGGAGTTCCTTTCTTACCCCTGAGGACCCACTTATCAGCTTCCTGCTCTGCTGCAGATGTGGATGAGTGCCAGCTGTACCAATCCAACTATCACACCCGGATCTGCCTCCATGAATGTGTGAACCTACCTGGGTCTTATCAGTGCACCTGTCCATCCGGCTACCAGTTTCAGGCTGAGCAGAACATCTGCAGCGGTGAGTCCTTCCCATTCTCGTTAATAAATTGTTGAACTGTCGAACACTTTTACCCTTCTCATCAGGCTGGCTGTGTGAGTGGTGCGATGGCCAAGAGGCAGAGCTCTCGCCTCACAATCGGGAGGCTGTGAGTTCAATCCCAGGTAGAGGTGTAGATATTTCTGTCTCTGGGCACAATGAGAAATATGTATCTGCTGAAGAAAACTCTGCATTGGTGACAAGAAGGGCATCCAGCCAGTAAACACTCAGCTCCATTCAATTGCCCAGACTCTACCCTGCAAGGGATTATGGGGTCATTAAAAGTTGATGATCAGAGGCAGACCTCTGTGTGTGTGTGTGTGTGTGTGTGTGTGTAGTCCTTGACTGACAACCACAAATGAGCCCAAATTTTCTGTTCTTAAGCAAGACATTTATTCAGTGAGGATTTTGCCCCATTTTATGACCTTTCTTGCCACAGTTGTTAAGTGAATCACTGCACTTGGTAAGTTAGTAACCCAGTTTTTTAAGTGAATCCGGCTTCCCCCTTGGCTTTGTGTTCAAAATTCTGTTTTATTCTGTAGAAACTTTGTTTTAATTGCATGGAAATTGGAGCAGAGGATTAGACGTAGTCCTCGACTTACAACCATCATTGAGCCCAAAATTTATGTTGTTAAGTAAGTTGTTCAGTGAATTTTGTCCCATTTTATGACCTGTCATTGTTAAGTGAATAAGTGCAGTTGACAAGTTAGTAACCTAGTTGTTACATGAATCTGGCTTCCCCATTGACTTTGCTTATCGCACGGTTGCTTTGGGACATAGTGATGGTCATAAGTATGAACCAGTTGCCAAGCATCTGAATTTTGATCACATGACTCTGGCGATGCTGCAACGGTTATAAGTGTGAAAAATGTTCATAACTTTTTTCGGTGCTATTGCAACTTTGAATAGTCACTAAATGAACTGTTATAAGCAGAGGAGGACCTGTATTAAACAGCCATGTATATTGGTAGCAGAGGATGGTTATATAACCATACAACCCAAATAAAATGTACAGTGTACAGTCACAATAGGCCTTGCTGCTTAACTGTCTCAACTATCATAGATTATAGCCATAGTGTTAGGATTCCGGCAGTTACTCCAATTAAATCATGAGCCTCGAGCCACACTCCCAAAAACTAAAGATTTTAGCTAAAAAAAGATTTATTTGAAGGTAGCATTCTACATCCGGCATTTACCTGGGCGCAGCCAACTCTGACATACGTAATTCACTGTCACCCTTGATTCTGCTTTCCCCCCCACCCCTCTGGGTGTTTCATCTAAAACGCACATAGCCAAGATTTTTGCAGGGCAGAAGCTTCACTTATCTGGTCAGTCTCTGGAGAAGATATGAATGGAAGGTACTTTCGATTCCACACTGCTGCCTGCTCTTTGAAACTCCACCCCCTTCTTTCTGTTGTCAACTATAAAACATGTATACAAAATGTTTTATGAGTTGACGCATAGTTTATAACCATAGAGGCAAACTAAACACTGCCGTCTACTGGCTGAATAATTCTATAGTTGTTGCAATACAAAAATACAGGCTAACATATATTCCAGCACTTTGCTTGTCTGAAGGTCGCAAAAGAGGATCACATGACCTTAGGACACAGCAACGGTCATAAACATGAACCAGTTGCCAAAGCATCTGAATTTTGATCACATGATCCTGAGGATGTTGCAATTGTGTGAAAAACGTTCATAACCTTTTTCGGTGCTATTGCAACTTTGAACAGTTACTAAACAAACTGTTGTAAGTCGAAAACTACCTGCATGAAATGCAAAAACATGGGGCTGAAAGTGTTGGCCCCCTTCATTCCAGAGGTCCCGTGAGGCTGGGATGCCCTCAGCGCATGGATGCCACAGCCCTCCCCCATCTTCAGAGCAAGCATGCTTTGCAATGAGGAGTTGCACAGAGCTGGCATCCATATCCCTGCCTATTTGCTGTGGGGGTCCTTGCTGGGATTGAAGTGGCAGAGTGCCAGAAGCCCTGATCAGCTCTGACCCTCCGCCAAAATCCTAGAGCAGGGTGAGGGTCTGTAATGTTTGCCAAGACACAACAATGTTTGCTCCAGACCACCAGCGTTGAGACAGGCAGACAGACCAGTGGTGAAATGCTACTGGTTTGGACCGGTATGGCTGACCTGGTAGCAAAAACGGGCAGTAAAAATAAACTCCGACAATCAGCTGAGAAGAGAAAGAAAAGTGCAAGATCGTCCTTCCCACCGGCCCCCTGCGCTTTTCTCTTCTTTATCCTCTCAGCTGACTGGTGCAGCAGAGCCTCAGCTGGTCTTTGGAAAGTTGCACGCGCACGCAATCACCAAACTAGTAGGGAAACTGGTAGAATCCCACCACTGAGACAGACTCTCTCTGTTGTCCTTGCCAGATGTGGATGAATGTGCGACAAATCAAGACAACTGCAGCCGTGGACAGATTTGCGTCAACATCTTTGGGGGCTTCCGTTGCGTGAAACCCGAATGCCCCAAGACCCACTTCAACACAACTTACGTCAAGACGTCAGCCTTGTAAGTAGAAACTCCAGGAATGAGGATGGAGGGCTGGGTCCTTAGCGGGCTCAAGATGACAGCAGGAATTGGGTAGGGCGAGTCTTGTGAAAAGGACAAGATAGCAATATCCCAGGGTTTGAGGGCCTGCCACAAAGAAGAGCGGGTCAACCTATTTTCCAAAGCACCATCAGGAAATGTTTCCTTACTTCTAGGTTGCTCCTCTCCTTGATTAGTTCCCATCCATTGTGTCTTGTCTTGTCTTGTCTTGTCTTGCATTATTGTCTTGTCTTGCATTATTGTCTTGTCTTGTCTTGTCTTGTCTTGTCTTGTCTTGTCTTGTCTT
>BLBF01000045.1:21850384-21929001 GCA_015471245.1 Laticauda colubrina | reverse complement strand
TGTCTTGTCTTGTCTTGTCTTGTCTTGTCTTGTCTTGTCTTGTCTTGCATTATTGTGCTTTGGAAAATAGCTTGGCCTTCTCTTCTTTATGGCAGCCCCTCAAATATTGGATCACTGCTATCTTGTCACCCCTGGTCCTTCTTTTTGCTAGACTAGCCATGCCCAGTTCCTGCACCCGTTCTTCATATGTTTCATATGATAGCAGTGTCCTAATATTTGAGAGGCTGCCACAAAGAAGAGGGGTCCAACCTATTTTGAGAGCCATGGTGGCCTAGTGGTTAGAATACAGTATTGCATGCTAATTCTGCCAACTGCCAGCAATTTAATTCTCACCAGCTCAAGGTTGACTCAGTCCTTCCAAGGTGGGTAAAATGAGGACCCAAATTGTTGGGGGCCAGAGGCTGACTCTGTAAACCACTTAGAAGTGCTTTCCAGTGGAAGCGGTCTATGAATCTAAGTGCTATTGCTATTCTCCAAAGTACCAGAAGGCAAGACAAGAACCAATGGATGGAAACTAATCAACTTCCTAATAGTGAGGACATTTAAGCAGTGCAATGATTGTCTTCAGAAGTTGGAGTGCTCCATCACTGAAGGCTTTTAAGAAGAGATTGGACAACCACTTGTCTTAAATCATAGTCTCCTGCTTTGGCAGGGGGTTGGAGTAGAACAGGGGTCTCCAACCATGGTAACTTTAAGATTTGTGGACTTCAACTCCCAGAATTCTTCAGCCAGCTTTATCCACAAATCTTAAAGTTGCTAAGATTGGAGACGCCTGGACTAGAAGACCTTCCAAGGTCCTTTCCAACTAAGAGGCCCAAGGAATTCCAGAACTGACTTCCAGCCTTTCTGTGCTCATCAGGGCTAAGATTTTGGAAGAGTTTCTGAACGAGGAACTGACCCCTCTGGTGTCTGGAATCAAAGGATGGTCCCTTGCAGGAACAGGCGATGCCTATCAAAAAAATTGGACTGAAGTTGACAAGGACTGAAAGGCAGACAGAGTGATTCTACATGCCAGAGAACTCAGGCAGCCCATGGAGATTAGTTAAGGAAATGCCCTCATTTTATTCCCCTTTTTATTCTCTTTTCCTCTCTATCCCCCCCCCCCAGCCAGAAAAGTTGAGTGTTATTCATGACCAGGATAATTGGCCAGGAGGGATCAGAAAATAGCAAGATGGAAGGAAGGAAGGAGAGAAAAGATCAGAAGGAGAGAAAAAAAGGGAGGGGAGCAGGAGGAAGGAAGGAAGGAAAGGAGAGAATATCCATTCCTAAGGGGCGTGCATAAGCACATCATCGTGCCTACCGTCCCTATCCTATTGTCCCCATTTATTTATATCTATTTCCTGTATTCATGCTCATGTTTATTCTTATTCCTATTATCTTGTAAGCAATTGACAAATTAGATAAATAAAAAAATAAATTTCCAGAAGCAAGCTCCCACCTGACAGCCGTTAGATGCTAGGATGCTTTCCCCCCAGTTCAGACCCGTCTCGGGGCACCTAAGAAGAGGGCGTTAAACTCTTGGTAGCCCTGACTGGGTGTTTCTTTTCCATCTCCTCTTCGCAGGCAGTGTGAACGGAGCCCTTGCCCCATGGGTAGCCAAGCCTGCCAGAAATCTGCCCATGCCATCTCCTTCCACTACCTGCCCCTCCAATCCAACCACTCCGTGCCCTGGGTCCTTTTCAAGATGTCCACCAGCCGCTCTCTGGGGGACAGCCTGCGCTTCGCCCTCCTAGGGGGCAACAGCCAGGGGAGACTGGCGGTCCAGCGATCGGACCAGCACACAGGGGAGCTGGTGCTGACCCGCTCAGTCCTGGGCCCAGCAGTCCTGGAGGCCGAGGTGGAAATGAGCGAATTTGCCCAGAAGATCCTTCTAGGGAAGCACATCTTCAAGGTCACTGTGTTGGTTTCCCAGTATGAGTTCTGAGCCCCTTTGAATCCCCCGTCGGGCCTTGGAGAAGGGCAGGACCAGATGTGGCAGGGACCTGGAGGGGGCAGTTCTCTACCCGGAATAAAAGAGGCCAAAGCAAGCCTTGATTCTGCTGAACCAGACATTCCTCTCCACGTGGCTGGACATATTCTCCACGGTCTTCCCCCTTCAAAAGGCTTTGGGGAGAAGCAATGAATGGGAAGCCCCTTGAAGGAAGACCAACCACAGCAATGGGAGTTCTTGCAACCGCTAGCAGAAACAGCTGGAGGCACATAAATCCTTTCAGGCAAGAGCAGAGCAAACTCCCAGGAAGAGTCAATGGGTTTTACCAGGTGTAGCTGCTCCCCTCAGCCTGAAGGCAAGTTTTTGTGCAGCTTTAAAACACAAGAGAGCTTGGAAATTCTGCTTGGGCTGTGGGTAAAAAACAGCTGCTCAGGATTGCAACCTTTTTGGCTTGGCTTGATGGCAGAATTTACTCCCTATTTGGGTGAAAAGAGGCAGATACTTTTCTGGACCATCACAATTACTTCATTCCTTTGAGAGCTGGGTTGCTGTGACTCCTTTGGGCAGAAATTAGTTTGGTGGGCTTTTTATAACTTGCCTCCCATCCTAGCTGGGAATCATTTGGAGGCATCTGCATTAAAACAGCCTCGCTCAGACTTGATACAAATGGTCCCCGTTTATAAGCAAACCAAATTTAATTTTTAGATATCAGTTATTAAAATACGGTGTTTTGTTGCCATCCTGTGTCAAATGCTTTGGCTGCCATAAAAATATTGTGGCTAGTCACAAAAATAATAATAATCTGGATTGGAAACAAGGTCCTGAGCTCCAGGGACAAAAGGTGTTCAAAAAATCTGGTGGAACCAGCTATGCAATCTAAGACCCACATCTTTTTGACAAGCATTGTGCAATCATGGTCGTCTTAACTGTGTCAATTCATAAAACTTTTTCTATACACGTTTTATAGTTGACAACAGAAAGAAGGGGGTGGAGTTTCAAA
The DNA here is from genome assembly GCA_015471245.1 of Laticauda colubrina. Lineage (NCBI taxonomy): Eukaryota > Metazoa > Chordata > Lepidosauria > Squamata > Elapidae > Laticauda > Laticauda colubrina. The sequence goes on along the minus strand of BLBF01000045.1, from coordinate 21,926,071 downwards.
GAGCAGGCAGCAGTGTGGAATCGAAAGTACCCTCCATTCATATTTTCTTCAGAGACTGACTAGATGACTGAAGCTTCTGCCCCGCAAAAATCTAATTGGAGAGCATGATTGATGACTCTTGGCTATGGATGTGTTTGTTGAAGAATATGAATTATGATACACCCAGAGGGGTGGGGGGAAAAATAGGGTCAAGGATGACAGTGAATTACTGTCTCAGAATGGGCTACACCCAGATCATGCCGACAGGTTGACTTCCAGTAAATCCTTTGAAGTTTTGGGAGTGTGGCTCGAGACTCATGACTTAATTGAGGTAACTGCCAGAATCCTGATAAGCCATGCATTTGTGCAGATACCCATCTTGTGCAGTCAAGAGGCAGGGACAGCATAGCTGTGTTTGCAAGACACAATTGCCCTTAGTTAAAAATCAGGAGCCCGGTAGCACCTCTTCCGACTGTCAAAACTACCTGTAGGTTTCTGAGCTTTTAGCTGAAAAGGTGCTACAGGTTCCTGATTTCCCCCACCCCCCCTGCAAACTAACCTAGTTCTCTTCTTAGGTCCACCTATGCATGGTTTATTTAATCCGGTTTTCTGAGTTAGCCCAAGACAGACCCACAACTGACAACATTGGCTGGTTATTGTACGCCGTCAATCAATGTAAGGCAACTGCGTGGAATGATTACTGTAAGTGCAAATAAAGAACAAAATTGGTTTTTCCTTGGAAGGGTGGGCTCATGGAAAGATTGCTTTATGAATGAAAAAGAAACTCTCCCAAAACTTGGTCATATGTGTTGCGGGCACGTGAGGGAAATTGAGGCTGCAGTTCTGCAGATTCAACTGTTGGGGTTCCAGTGCATCTTTTGAAGCGAATGGGCTTCTCTTTTCTCCAGACACCAAAGCAGTGCAAAGCAGTGGTGGGATTCAAAAATTTGTACTGCTGGTTCTGTGGGCATGTCTTGGTGGGCATGGCAGGGGAAAGATTACTGCAAAATCCCCCTTCCCTCCCCACCCCCCCTAACCTGCTTTCCAGCTCCGTTCTCCTGTGCAGGGCAACCAAAGGAGACCCAGCCGATCAGCTGGGACTCAATGGGAGGCGGAGAAGAGATGGGGTTGGCGGGGCCAGTCAGAGGTGAGATTGGCTGGTTCTCCAAACGACTCAAAATTTCTGCTGCCGGTACTCCAGAACCAGCTGAATACCACCTCTAATGAAGAGTTGCCTCTGGATTGCCCCCATCTCCGCCCACTACACCTGGATGCTCAGCCACTTTTGCCCCCAAAGGCAGAGAATCTAAACCAGCCTGTTCTGCTCAGCAGGTGCAGAATTTGGACCAGTCGTGGCAAGGCACCAGGAGGCAGCAGACTTGGCCAACTGGTGTCTGAAAGGCTACTCTGTCTGTGAGAGGGCAAAGCCAGCAGGAAACTGGCATCCTGTATAAATTGCTGCATTTATATCACACTGGTGAGTTTCCAGGGCTGTGGTTAGAGCGAAGGTCCAAAGCAGGAATTCTATCACCGATACAGACGCCAACACCCGCAATTCCCCTCACACTGAGCACTCACCACCTCCCCAAAGGGACACCGAGCCAGCCTTGGATTCACAGACTGATCAGAAATGCCTCTTCCCTAAGATACAGAGGCTGGCAGCCCAAACTCTGCTTAGCTTATTTGGAAGACTCCGAAGCCAACTTCCAAACTAGCCAGCATTTATAGCTAATCAAGTCTTTATTGATGTACAAACAGCCTTTAAAAAAAAAAAAAACCTACTGGGACAGGAGTTCCTTGCAGATAAGTTGCATGCTGAAGCAGCAGTTTCCCAGTTGATGGGCAGAACTGGTGGAGGGGAAGCTGATGCTCCCATGGGCAGTGGGGGGGCTTCAGGTCAGGAAGATCTCCTGAAGATGATCTGGGTCAGGAGTCTCCAACCTTGGCCACTTGAAAACTTGTTGGACTTCAACTCCCAGAATTCTTCAGCCAGCAAAGCAAAGCTGGTTGAGGAATTCTGGGAGTTGAAGTCCAACAAGTCTTCAAGTGGCCAAGGTTGGAGACCCTTGACCTAGGGGGCTTCAGACAAGCAGATTTCCCCAGCAAAGACTGCCAAAGAGCAAAGCCAGGAAGGTTTTGTGTGTCTCAGCTGCGGTGTCTTGATGAGCCCCAAGATTTTTAGGCACTAAACAGGCTGAGAAGGGGCAGAGGGCAAGGCCGAGCTAAGCCCCTCCATGGTCACATTGCGAGCATTAAGGCACTCCAAAGAGGAGCAGCAGCAGCAGTGGTGGCATCCTCAGCTTCTGGCCCTGTGGGAGTAGCTGCCCAGGGAAGCGTTTCAGTTTTCGTAAGCGATCACGACAGATTAACAACAATGATCTTTCCCCTCCCATCGATTTGGGAGGCGAATTCTAGAAAGAAACCAAAGATCCAGAGTGGAAGGGCATTCAACGCCGAAGGAGAGGAGCGTTACTAAAGTGCATCTGAGAATGGCCAAGAGGCTGCAAGGGAAGGAGGGCAGCAGAGGACTTGTGCTTCCCATGGCAGGAGCCCCCCAGCTTTTCTCCCAAAGGCAGGGGCAGATTGGCCAGAAGGCCAAGAAACTCCAGAATTGCACGGAAGAGGTTCTGAACCTGGACAAACACACATGGAGAAGCTTGGAAGGTCCTCACTCAAAACTTTTGCAGGAGGGCAGGGAAGGAGCAGATCTCCTTGGCACAAGGACAATGGGGGAAGAGCTTCGATAGGCAAAAAACAGACGCCTGCAACAGGGATAGGTGATGGGAACTATAGCGCAAACCAACCTGAGCGGCACCAACTAGGGGAGGCTGGCTGTCCCCAGAGGCTTCTTTTATCCTTCTGCCTCGTTTTCTCCCAGGTTTTCAACCAGCAGGGGACTGTCCAGCTCTTGGGCCCCTCTTCCCAAGCAGGCCAGGCCAGCCTTCAGGGCACTTGCAGCCTCGCCAGCCTGAGAGGAAGAGGCACAGAGAGGACGAGGGTCTCGGAGGCAGCCCCTGAGCTATTCCCAGCAGGCTCTGCTGGACTTCGGTCAGTGCCGCTTCCAAAATGCCCTTCTCTTGGGAGCCTGAAAATGCCACCCTGGAGTCTGCAGCCTGAGCAGATTCTCATGATGAGACAAAGTCGCTGCTTTTCTAAAGGGATTTTTTTTGTTGTTGCAAACAGATCTGTTTGGGAAACACTCTTCCCTACTGCTCATCCCAGCTTGGGGAAACTGGCAAGTTAGGAGGTACAGCTGCTACACCGACCTTGGCTGGCAGAGGAGAGAGATCACAGGTAGACCAAAGGAAGGGCAAGAAGAAGAGCCCATCAAAACATTTCCGGCAGCCAATCAAGAGGCCTTTGGAACAGAACTACTATCTCCTTCCCAGCCTTCATCCAGAGGAAGGCTAAAAGAGGCAGTGTAGAGCAAGCGAGCTGGCTGGGAGGGAAGACGACCTCCCAAGGGAAGCACAGCGTTAATTCTCTTGGGGAGGGAAGAGGCAAGGCGAGGGGTCCAAAAGAGCCAGTCTTCTTGGCCAAGAATTCCCTCCCGAAGGGTGGCCAGGATGGGAGAAAAAGAGGCAAAGCGTTAAAACCTGCCAGCAGCACCACAAAAGAGGACTTCATCATTGCTTATCTTCACTTCCTGCCAAGCAAAATGTAGAACTGCTGTGGCCCTTTTTGGTTTGTGGCAGAATCTTGCAGCTCTCATCCCTTTGTAGCTCCAAAAAACAACAGGGAAGGGAGTCTCCAGGCGAAGGGGGCGGGGTCGATTGCCCCACCTCAGGCTGATGAGGGGATCACTATGGTTGGGGCTGCCATGCTGGGGTCACTGATGGCCAAATACAGAGTTTAGATGGGGGGACGAGGGGCACAATGGTTAGATTCCCAAGGCAAGCAGCACGTCGGATCTGCAGTCTTAAAAATTACAGAGCAAGCAGCTTACCCCAAAGTCTCGACCCCCTCTGCCACCAATGGCTTCCCCACTCCCACCCCGGTCTATTCCACGAGCCGCAGATAATGCAAGGAAATGGCCTCTTCTAGCCCAGCTGCCGTGCAGGGGCTCATTATCTCCCAGGCCTGTGCCTGAGAATCCTGGGAGCTGAAATCCTGCAGAGCTCCCAAGATGGAGATGGCCAAGACAGGACAACAGCGTGAGAGGCACAAAGCAGCTCCCATGAAATAAGATCCCGAAGAGGGATCGGAGGGCTGCTAGGAGGAGATGAGTAACATCAGGCAGCTGCTATCCGAGGGACTTCTGTGGTCCCACAGATGGATGCAGATGCATGCCAAGAACTACTAAGATCCTCCTGCTAGCAGAATGCACTCTCTCCTACAGTGGAGATAAGGATGAGATAATCCTCTGGTCATTTCTATCGACCGCTTTGAAGGTTGGCTGGAAGGGACAGGACCAGAATGTTTTCATGTGAGCAAACCTTACTGAATAGTGTTAGCAGGTGCCCTAAAGCGAGCAGCGGGTCTCAAAATGCAGGCCTCTCCAGATCCCAAGAGGTCCCACCAAGTTCCCAAGACCTCGAACTCTCCATGGGGGCTGAGGGACCAGGGGAAGCCTCTGCTTGCTCTGGAGATAGAGGGTCGCAACTCCTCGTCATAAATATCCTTTCAGATTGGGGGGAGCTGCAGGATCATTTGGGGGAAAGGAGGAAGGAAAAGGGTTTAAAATATACAAAATGTAACAGACCAGGAAGTCTTAAGAAGTCTAAAGGGCAACGTGGGAAAAGTCTGGCACTTTCTGGGGTTATTTGCCCTGGAAGCTGCTGAACTCCATCTCGTCTTTGCGTCGGCGGGAGGTGAAGAGAGAGCTGAAGGGGTACAGCTTGGCCTTGGCTTGGAAGCGCTGCCCGGCAATGTCGATCTCATATTCTCCCCGGTTGACAAAGTCTGGGGTGACCAGCTGCTCCTCACCGGTCTCGGGATCCAGGTTCTGGACAAAGCCCAGGCAGACGTGGCGCTCCAGTGTGTAACTGTAAGCACTGCTGGTGGTCTTGCCCACGTAGCAGCCGTTGCGATAGATTGGCTCCCCCCACCAGGGCCACAAGTCCAGGTCGGTGTTATGGTCTTCCAGGATGAACATGGTGAAGCGCTTGTAGACCCCTTCCTGCTTCTGAGCCATCAGCGCGTCCCTCCCAATGAAATCCATGCCCTAGGGAGAGAGACAGGGAGGGAGGGAGAGGGGAGAGGGAGAGAGAGACAGAGAGAGAGGTGTCAGGAGATGGGATTTGATCCACTTCAGCTCTTCTACTTCCTGCTGGGAAAGAGCCAATGGCAAGCAACCCACTGGCAAGCGTTCTATCAAACTGCATCCCTGCTTGGTTTGGTGGCTGCAATGCCTCAGATAGAAAGTCCCTACAGAGAGTGGTGAGGACAGCAGAGAAGATTATAGGACGGATGCTTCCCATTATTCAGGATACTGCTTGTAAGCTCTATGCGCTTAGAGCTCAAAACATTAAAGAGACCCCACATACCCACTTCACAGTCTATTTTTGTTGCTCCCCTCTGGGAGAAGGTTTTCTGGGGAATTCTGGGAGTTAAAGTCCACAAGTCTTAAAGTTGCCATGTTTGGAGACCCCTGGCTGAAAGGAATAAACGTCCTTAAATTTTCTTCCAATTTTGGGGGGCATAAATGGTATGTTGAGGACTCCCTTGTGCGTGGCCCACTCCCAACCCACAAGTCCAACTTGGAACTTTCTGCGTTGTCCCCTTGTTGCAATCTCCAAAGGAGGCAGCAACTGGAGGCAGCGGAAAGCAGTCAGCCCCAATGCTAGAAACTGACACCCTGTTTCTCGAGGTTACTCACTCCCACCAAGCCTGCCATTCAGGAGCCACCCCTCCTCCTCACCTTGTCCAGCTTCACCCGGAATTCTCGCCCGCATTCCATCGGGGTGGTGAAAGCATCCAGGTCTTGTCCCCAGAAGGCAAAAAACTTCTCGATGCGCAAGCTACGGAGGGCGTAATAGCCAGAGTTCCGGATCCCATACTTCTGCCCCACGCTCATCACCTCGTTGTACACGTGGAGGGCATACTGAGGGGGGGGCAGGGGGGAGAGGAGAGGGGCATTTAAATAACCAGCCTGGAAACTGAAGGCTGATAGCATTCTTCGGTCACTTATCTCTTCAAGGCTCAAACATTTGCATGTTTGGCCACTGGCTCATATTTATGACGATTGCAGAGTCCTGGGGTCATGTGATCCTCTTTTGTGACCTTCTGACAAGCAAAGTCAATGGGGAAGCCAGATTCATTTAACAGCCGGGTTGCTAATTTATCAACTGCAGTGATTCACTTAACAACAGTGGCAAGAAAGGTCATAAAATGGGGCAAACTCACTGATGAATTTTTACACTTAGCAACATAACCTTCACTGTGGTTGTAACTCCAGGACTAGCTGTACTTTTTTGCAAAAGTCCTTAAACAGAAATTGTGGATGATGTCATCCCCCCCCCCCCCCACCCAAGTGAAGATGGACCTTCAAGCCACAAGCCCCACTCACCTCGATGGGGATGTAAAGCATGAAGCCGGGCTCTCCCGTGTGTGTCATACTCATGACCCGGATGCCATTGGCATAGCCAACACTCATTTCCTGCAGAGAGAGGGACCACAACGTTTATACATCCAGAACAAAAACCCAAAGACAAAGGAATATTGTCACTCACCTGACCATAGGTAAGCAGTTTTAAACTGGAGGGAAACAAACTGTCCACTCATAAAATATTTCTCTGGTCTTTTTAGAGTTGCCGAGAGAAAGGGAGGGGGGGGAGCAGTGCAGCCGCTTGCAAACCGAAAGTGCATTCCATAAATGTTTCCAAGGAACTAGTAATGAAGTGACCAAAGTTTCTGCCCTGCAAAATTCTAACTGGGGAGCCTGATTGATGACTCTTGACTATGGATGTGTCCCATTGGAGAATATGAATTACGATACACCCAGGGGGTGGGGGGAAACCAGGGTCAAGGGTGACCATGAATGATGTGTCTCAGAGTCGGCTACCCCCAGGCAGTGCCGGACAGTTTAACTCCCAATAAATCCTTTTGAAGTTTTGGAAGTTTGGCTCCAGACTCATGATTTAAATGGGGGGAACTGCCGGTATCCTGACACTGACATTCTCCACCAGAAGAAACTTCGCCCCATGCTTAAAATCAAACAGTGGGTGACATGCGGGATAGGGGCGGGGCACGCCAGCTCTCTGGTCTGAGAACATAGAACATATTCCAGGCCAGCATTTCTCATCTCTGGCAACTAAGACAAGTGGACCAACTCCCAGAATTCCCCAGCCAGCTGTGCCATCACCCTCCTCCACATCTCCTGCACTCCTTACCTAAGCCTCCCACCTCTTCCCACTTAACCTACATGGTCCCGGGGTTACAGCCACAACAGGGACTGCCAGGATTGCTGCCGCTAAGTGATACAATCATGTGGTGTCACATTTTGCAACCACATCATTTAGCAAGGGTAATCCCAATCTGAACTGCCATCGTACTCGAGGATCATCCCTGCTGAGGTGACCCGTGATGGCACAGTGGTTAGAATGCAGTACTGCAGGCTGAGTCTGCCCATTGCCAGCAGTTCGATCCTGACCGGCTGAAGGATGACTCAGCCTTCCATCCTTCCAAGGTCAGTAAAATGAGGAGCCAGATTGTTGGGGACAATAGGCTGGCTCTGTAAACCGCTTAGAGAGGACTGCAAAGCACCAAGAAGCAGTATATAAGTCGAAGTGCTATTGCTATTGATCTCCTGCCTGCCTTCCATCCATCCACTCACCCAACCATCCATCCATTGATCCATCCATCCATGATGCACAATGGTTAGAATGCAGCATTGCAGGCTAACTCTGCCAGCTGCCAGGAGTTCAGTCCTGGCTGGCTCAAGGTTGGTTCAGCCTTCCATCCTTCCGAGGTCACTAAAATGAGGACCCAGATTGTTGGGGGCAAGAGGCTGACTCTGTAAACTGCTTAGAGGGCTGTAAAGCACCATGAAACAGTATATAAGTCTAAGTGCTGTTGCCATGGCTCCTGATTTCTTTGCACAAAGGAAAAGATGGAAGAGCAGATACAAAAAGCCCATTTGTTCAATGAAGCATCTCATAACTGACATGAGCTGGCCTCCGACAAGCAAAGCCAACGGAGAAGCCTGCAAGCAAAGTTGCAAATAGCAACCATGTGATTCTTCACTTAATGACTGCACTGCTTAACGATGAATTTTCTGAGCCCAGCTGAAGTCCTAAACTGAGGACTACCTGTAAAAGCATCCACGTAAGAAGGAAGAAAGTTGCTAAATGGAATGGAAAAGCCCTCTACCTTACAAAAGAGGGAAGGGAAGTGATCCGGTGTCATTGGTGCATATGAGAGCTCTGACAGGACATCCATGGCACGTGGGCCAATCAGATTCAAGGCTGAAGGAAATAAAAGGAAAAGAGTTCAAGCATCAGAAGCAAGGGAGGTATTCTTTCGGTTTGGACCGGTTTGGGTGAACGGGTTGTTAAATTGACATCTGGTTCGCTGAACCGGTAGTTGAACCAACCAGCTGGCCCCACCCTCCCCTCCCCTCCCCTCCCCTCCCCTCCCCAGAGTCGCCACATGGCTCATTTTTGATGGAGGTAAATGCAGGGTCTGTGCAGAGGTTTTAAGGGGGGGGGGGGAAACGGGCCTTCTGGAAGTACCAGAAGCTTCCAGAGGGTCTCCAGAGCCTGAGGGAGGCCATTTTTGCCCTCCCAGAGGCCCGAGGGAAGCCTCCAGACCCTTGGTAAGGCGAAAAGCGGCCCTCCCAGAAGTTCCGGTAAGCCATGCCCACCCAGCAACTGGGCAGCCAACCGACTGTTGGGATTTTTGAATCTCATCCCTCATCAGAGGGAAGGAAGCCTTGCCCCATTACTTCCCTTACTCTTCTCTTTGCAGCTTGTCCGCTCAACACAAATCAACAAAGTCTCGGAATCTTAAATCGGATTTCACCTGGGTGAGAGGAGACCATTTACTTGGGACAAGATACCTGGAGATCCTAAGGCAAGTTCTTGGAATTTTTCCAGTTGAAGGCTTCTCATATCAGCCTTCCAAAGCAAGTGCCCAACTCTGCCAAACTCTGAAGCCCACCTTGAGCCACTGTTCTCAGCCACCTTTTGGGTTGGGCCTCTGGGATACGAGAACATCAACTATCCACCCCATATCATGGCTGCCACGGATGGGAGAGCCAGTTTGGTCTAGTGGTTAAGGCACCTCCATATCATAGGAGAGCCAGTTTGGTCGTGGTTAAGTGGTTAAGGCACCAGACTAAAAACTAGGAGATTGTGAATTATAGAGCTGCGATGGCACAGAGGTTAGAGTGCAGTACTGCAGGCTACTTCTGCTAACTGCCGTCTGCCTGCAATTTGGCAGTTCAAATCTCACCAGGCTCAAGATTGACTCGTCCTTCCGATGTCGGTAATACGAGGGCCCAGATTGTTGAGGTCAATAAGCAGACTCTGTGTACCGAGTGCTATTACTAAGTGCTACAGTCCTGTCTGAGGCATAAAAGCCAGCAGGTGACTTTGGACCAGTCACTCTCTTCTCAGCCCAACTCATTACATATGGCTGTTGTGGAGCAAATAGGAGGAGGGTGGAATGTTGGATATGTTCACTACCTTGAGTGATTTGTAAAAATAACACAGGAAAGAGACAAATATATAAAGGCACCAACTTGGATCTACCACTGACACACTAACCAAGAGACACAACAAGCCTTGTGTATCTGGCACAGATTAAAACCAATTTGCTATATTTATGGTTTTTGCTCTGAATAATGTTAAATGTGAAAAGTCCCAGGGGGAAACAAGTCATTCCTGCATCCCTGACTTGCTCAGTTTCAGGAACCCAGAGACCTGAGGCTCCTCTGGGTGCATGGTCAATAGCTCTGAGATTCCAAACAGGTAGGCTAGATTGATTCACCTGAACAGAGACCTGTTAACCCTGAACAAGGTTAACTAGGAGTGAGATGTCTGAACCCTGCAAACAAAACAGCAGGCCAGCCTGCAGAATCTGAAGTTCCCTTGGAGAAGGACCCCGCCCTGGTCCAGAGGAGTTCCAGACCAGCAGCTGGCGGCTCCCCTCACCTGTGTATTTCCAGGTTACATCTTCCAAGAAGAGGTTGCTGTCTTCAGGCATGTGCTTCTTCAACCAGGCCCAGCAGTGAACCTGCTGGTCTGTGGGGGAAATCATGAAGAAGCTGCAGTATGGAACACAGAAAGTGCATTTAAGCCCAGAGGGGACAATTTTTATACAAAGCTTTCAAAAAGATGCCGTCAGATAACACTTCATAACTTATTCCATCAGGCAGAGTGTCATGCTCAGGAGTTTGAATCTGATGCTGAAGATGCTGCTCCAGCAGAAATCTCTGGAATGTCAGCCTCAGGGGAGAGAAAGACAGGAAGCACCTGTAGCTGGTCAAACACACCTGAGCACCTGCAATAGCCGGATGATATAAGGCTTCCCAGTCTCCGCCCCCAGAGAGTAGAGCAGAGGTGTTCAATGAGGCTTCTTATTTATATTTTCTATTTCTTAACTCTTGCCAAGCAAGGAAGTAAATAATGCTTAGACTTCCTACCGCTTCACGGTGCTTTGCAGCCCCCTCTAAGTGGTTTACAGAGTCAGCCTCTTGCCCCCAACAATCTGGGTCCTCATTTTACCCACCTTGGAAGGATGGAAGGCTGAGTCAACCTGGAGCCTGGTGAGATTTGAACTGCCAAATTGCAGGCAGCAGAATTAGCCTGCAGTACTGCATTCTAACCACTGTGCCACCACGGCTTAATCTCTTGCTTAATAACAGTTAACTACAGCCCGTTTTAAGAGGCAATTCTGACCCATGTTCCCTTTGCCGGAATCAACCATCTGACCTCTGGCTCTTGTGTGCAGTTTGTGCGGCTTCTGGCTTGTGAAATTCTGGACTGGCAGACAACACTGATCTAACTCTTGGATCCTTGGACTGATTTTGGACTATTCCTCTGCACTCTCCTTTTAAAAAGCCAACCATTCAGGCAAGCATTCGTTACAGACTCTGTTTAGATTTACAGGCTTTGGCTGTTGTTATCTCTTTGACCTTGAATGAATGGTATGGAATTCATTCCATGGTATGCTATGGTATGGATTACCATAGCAACAGTATAGGACTATTTGAAACCAAGAGTAGGACACAAAGTGTGGCAGCATCTTTTCCAAATAACTCCATTTTATTAAAAAGCATAACTGTCTTAACAACCAGCCAACAAAAATGGCCACTCAGGTGTTCATTATCCAATTCTGATCACAACAGATTTCTATTTCATTTAGCAACTTTCTTGCTTGTCTCATTTCTCAATACAATGAGCACCTTATATATCCTACAACATTTCGTTCTCTAGGCTTGCAGAAGGCCATATCTAGGCTTGCACAAGTATATCACACCATCAACAGACTACTTAACATAATTTATCAGATGAACCACAGGTGATTGGCCTGACACTACAGGTTACATCACTGATCATGGTTAAGGAAAAATATCCAGGAATACACAACACATTTTGGCTAAGCAAAGATAGAAATTCTTGGACTGTCTTCTGAATCTGTTTATATGAAATTAAAGTATGGAATGGAGAAAGATGCCTCCCCTTTCTAGTTACTCAGGTGATTCAATTTCTTTGTACCTGCTTCCAAGCAGAGAAGTGTTATATCGAAACCAAAGTCTCTCATAAACCACAGTGATGGTCCAGTAATATTATGAGCTGTGATATAATCATGCAAGTGATACCACACTGAGTTTATCATTCTGACATCATCATGGCTTCAACGAAATTCTGGGTATGGGTGGCAAGTCACCCAGAGGCCCCTCAGGCTGAAGCCAGTGAGTTTCCTGATTGTAGCTGGGAGACCTTACCTGCGTTTGTTCAGACGGGCTACGCTGCAGTCATTCTCATACCCTCCGTTGTGATTGAGCATCCCTGTATGCACAATATGCCCAACTGGCACATCCAAGTCGTTGGAGAAGAGATACTGCAGAACTTCCAAAGCTTGTCCTCCTGTGGACTGCAGCAGGTGGGAGAAGGAACACAAAACGTAAGCATAGCTGGACAGGTGAGGCCAAGACACATCAGACGCCAGCATTTTAGTCCTCGCTGTGGCCCATCTGATGCCTATCAGCTGCAAGAAGCAACGGAGACATGGTGTCTCCTGGCATGAGTCTCCTGTGGAGGCATTTGGAGCCAAACTGCCTCTGACCCAGAGATAAATTGGTACCTGGATATTACCGTGTCTCCCCGAAAATACAACCTACCCGGAAAGTAAGTCTTAGCTTGATTTTTACAGGTACAACCAAGATAAGCCCTACCCCCAAAATAAGCCCTAATTAAAAAACCCACCCACTCCAGGTGCATGGGTAAAAATTAAGCTGGGGGGGGGGGGGAAACTGCCCTACAACTTCCTGAAGGCCTCTGCAGCTGATATAACAAAGCTCTGGATCGATCTGGAGCTCTCTTATTGGCTGCAGAGGCCTTCAGGAAAGCCTTGCTGGCCAAAGAAGTTCCTGAAGGCCTCTGACAGCAAAAAGGAGGCCGGGGGGGGTGGGGGGGGGGTGATGCATGCAAGTGAGGTGAGTCAGTGGACGGCGTTGCCCTCCCCCCACCCTGGAAACCTGGTGCCTTCTTTGGCAGTATGCATCATTTATATATATACATACACACACACACACACACACACATATATATATAAAACACAGAGTCGTATTTTCAGGGAAACACTGTAATAACCACTAACGCACCTGTCCAATGCATCTATGAATGATTTAAATAAAAATTCCACATCTGGAAGAAATTGATTTGTGAACCACTGGTTCCCAGAAACAGAAATAAAAAGAAATAAAAAAGAAGGAGCTAAAATTATGAAAAGTCCTTAGCCTTAAACCAAATTTGGCAGATCACAATGAGCTGGTAATTTTGCGTTCGTCTCAAAATAATCTCTACCTTCTTAAGGTATAGAATGGCTTCACATGTTACACAAAGTTAAGTCTTGCAATTAAAAGTTTTACCCTACTTTAAATTGGTTGCATTTGCAAATGACACTAAACGATAAAGACTTACACGCCCCGCTGTTTACTTTCACAATATATTACTAAGCCAAAGAAAAAGCCTAAAAATTTATGTCATGGATTTCTAAGTAAAAATGATCCTTAACTCCATTTGTTGAGAAAGTATAGTTTACTAGAAGTCAAGTGAATTACAGTAGCATCAAACCAGAACGAAGAATTCACACCAGGCTTTTGCCAGTTAACTTTCCTCCCTTCGTCCCTTCCCATTTTGTGTCTCTCATGGTCCAATCAGGTTTCAGAGAGATGTTTTGGAAATGGTCACTCTACGGGTTGGCATTCTTCTTCCAGGGAACCGACCTTGGTTCTCACAGAAGAAGGTTCTCACAGTTCAGTTTCCCTTTCCCCCAGGCCCTCACCAGCCCTGCCAGCTTCCCCCCAGGTGTCATGCCCCTGGTGGAGACTGGCTCTGAAGGAGTGGAGGTGTGGAGTGGAGGTGTGGCTCCAGAGGTTGTGGAGGAGGCTGGGGAAGGGCAGAGGCCGGCTGAGCTGTCAGAGGAGGACCCAGGCCCATCCCTTCTCCATCCTAGAGAACGCAGGGAGGAGAGGATAAGGGAGAGACGTGGTCTACTTGGGAAGAGAGGGCCTTGATCCTCTTCATGGGCTGCAGCTGTGACAACTGAATAAGAGGACGGACGTGCATAGCGGGGAATACTGGAAACAAAGCATTGAAATATCTCTAATTTATGGTTCCTCTCTGAGTTTGGCATCCTTCCCAGTGTGTGTTATCTGTGGATGTCCTCCAGCCCTTACCTTGCCTGGTTTGTGTTGCTTTTTTTCTCCTCCTTGTAACTGCTTGTGTGGGATTTTTTTGGTCTTCCCTCAAGGATATTTGGAGCTTGGAAGCAAAGTGAAGGAATAAAAGGGGCTTCACCGAGTTTTTGTGACTGTGTTTGTTTTGTATTCCACCCTGGGTCATCACACCAGGCTTCATGGCAGGCTGGCAGGGAAGTGGCAGTTCTGACACCCTGCAAACTAACATGGAAAGCTTGCAAATGAAAAGGAAAGCTTTGGAGGAGGAGCACTTACGCTTATCTCGAACTTGGTGAACGAGGACATGTCAATGACACACACGGCCTCTTTGCAGCATTTGACCTCTGCCCCCACAATGTCAAACCAATCCGGCTTGTAAAACGTCTTGCTCTGATCCAGAGCCAGCAAATCTGCAGGAGAGGAAGCACAAGGCTCAGGATGGGCCCCCAAGCGTGGCTCCCGGAGGTGCATCCAGGGGAAAATTGCTCTCACCTTTCCCTGGAGGGACAAAGAATTTTGCCCTTTCAAAGCCATGCTTCTCCATCCATCTCGCTCCTTGGGCGTCCAGCCGGTCATAAAGGGGAGACGTGCGGAGTTGTCGGCCGGTCTGGAAATCCCAGCGGGGAACTTTTAAATCGTAGATCAGGGCTGGAGAGGGGCCACAGAACCACAGAATCAATGTGCTGGAAGGGACACAGCGCATTATCTTCACAGTCCAGACAGAATATCCTTTTACAATTGTCCAAATACCCAGATGAAACTTTTAACAGAAAAACAAAGGCCTCCAGGATATCAGTCTAAATTCAAGAAGCTCCTTGAACTACTTTTGGATTTGGAAAAAAATGTTCCTTCTGCTTTCTCTAACATTGATCTAATGTGTGGAGTCCTAGATGCTCTCTGAACTTGGTTGCTTTCCCGTAGACATTTCAAGGCCTAACTAGGTAACATCTCCCCAGCACAATGCTCAGAGCTTCAGAGAGCACACCAAGGACTCCACGATTCAATCTTGAGCTACATTTTTTCTTCTATAGGTACTTTTCTAATCTCTTAAACCAATTTAAACCAAGGTAGTCAGAAAGAAAAGCGCATCATTTCTTACTTCCTCTCATTATGACCAATGGTCGTGATGGTGAACCTATGGCACGGGTGCCACAGGTGGCACGCAGAGCCATTTGTGCGGGCACACGAGCCACAGCCAAACTTACCTGCACTGCTCATACGCGTGCCTCCCAGCTGATTTTCGGCCCACTTGAGGCCATTTTTGCCCTCGCGGAAGCTTGAGAAAAGCCTCTGTAGCCTTTGGTGGCAGAAAAACAGGCCCATTTTGTCACTTCCTGTTCCAGAAGTACCAGAAGTGACAAAACGGGCCCATTTTTCAGCCTCCAAAGGCTGCAGAGGCTTCCCTCAAGCATCTGGGAGACTGAAAAGGCCTCAAACAGGCCAAAAATCAGCTGGGAGGCACACAGTACAGGTAGGGGGGGGGGGGGGGGGGGGTCAGGGGGGGATGGGGGGGGGGGGGGGGGGGGGGGGGCTGCACGTATTGCCTTCTGGGTGCTGGCATGCAAGTGCGCACACACAAGTGCGCGCACAATTTTCAGCACAGCAGCCCCAAAAGATTAGCCACCACTGACCTATGGTGTAGCTTTACTTTTATAATAAGGTTTCCAATGATTATGTCTGGCTTTAAATTGAAGCCAGGATGTTCAGCCGGTCTGAACAACTGAAAGCCAACTATGTTTAATATGAACCTTCCTAAAAACAGGAGGAGAAGGTGATTTCCCCAAGAGGTTCCAAACCACTTAATTCTATGCAAAAGGCCAAGAGTTTTGCTTGCTCTTTCTTGGCAATACAGTAATAACAATAAGCAAAGTTAATACCAATAGTAGGCACCTTGGGTGCAATCCTAAAACATCCAGAATCTCAGCTAACATAATTTGAATATCGGCATTGACAAAATCACCACCAGTCAATTGCAAAAGGCAGCTGACCAGCTTACATCCTGAGGCGATATCATCAAGCAACAACATTTTCCTATCCCAGATCCTTTGGAAGGACTCGATGGGTGGACAAAAATGCCAAATCCAGTCTCAGCATTTGGTCGACTGTGCAACCAATGAAAATAATAATTAAACATTTCCACCCATTGAGAAACACCTTACAAAATCTTGAGCTTCCTGGCACGGCTGTTCTGAAAGCCTCTTTAACGAATGAACCACCAGCTACCAGCCAGGAAACTGGTGCAGCCCACCTCCATGAGCCACATGGCGAGTCCATGGAGCACGAGAGGCGGGCAAACTTCGGGGCTACTTACGCATCACTTCCATGACCCGATGACGGAGGAAAGTACGGCTGCTCTGCAGAGCTCCAAAGCGCTTCAGGTCCAAGGGCCAGACATTGTCGGAAGGGTAGCCATTCACCATCCATTCGGCCAGGTACCTGTTATCAAAAATACACAGAGCTGGAAAGAGGCTGTGGGAGGCTATCAAGTCCGTCCATCTGAAGCATAAATTCGCATCAGAGCACCCTCCTGACAGGTGGCTTTTGAATCTCCTGAAGATATCCAGAAAACCCATCGCCTCGAGTCACAGATTCCAAACCGCACAATGAGAAATGTTAGCTGACAATCATAAGAGGAACTCAGAAAGGTAAACCAGAGGTCCCAACCCTAAATAGCCGCTTTGGGGCAGCATCTCAGAGTGGTCAGCAATGCCACTTTTTGCAAAGAAGGAAGAAGCTACAGAAAAGAAAAAGAAAAAGGGATGTATCCATGATCTGATTTTATACTTATCCATGTCACGTATCTAGAAAAAAATGTGATTCAACCACTTGAATGTGATTCAATCACTTTGAAAACTGAATAAAGAAAAACAGTATGCATATCAATATATATAAAAACAAAATACCCCTCACACATCTTCACAAAATCTCCAGGATTATAAAGCCTACAAACTTGAAATTTGGCACTCATGTTCCTCTTGGCTTCTAGGTGCTCACTAAGAAAGGATTTTTCCAAATGACCATCAGAGCATCAGCATTTCCTATATTATTATTAATATGCTCTAATGCTAAGGAGTTCTACTCCCCCTCCCCACCTGGAAAGAAACCTGTTCCAAATGCAAAACACAAGCAGAGGGGTTTCATTTTCACAGCAGCAGCAAGCACCTTTAGTACAGAACAGTTGAGCTAAGCCACGCCCAGGCTCCTTGCTATCTCCTTGCTCACACAGCAAATACTTTCAGTTTCCAAACAGCCCTCAACTCTCTCACACACTGACAGGATGCTAGCCAGATGAATACCGATGGATGCTGGTAGGCAGAGGCAGAATTCCACCACCACCCCTTATTTTCCTCCCCAAAAACTAAGCCTGACCACATAGTTTCGTAGCAAAGCATGGGTATCGAGCTAGTGTTAAAATAGGAATGTCAGTTGTAAATATCTTTACATCTCATAAACAAGTCAGAATAATAGTCCAGTGATGAAGCTCCCAACTTCTGAAGGCAACTTCTCCATTGGCTGATTAGTCCATGAAGTCTTACTAGCCTTCTATTTTAAAAAGGTATAATGATGATAGTATAATGATGTAGGACGGAGCCCCCCTCAAACCTTTTGGGCACCAGAGACCAGTTCCGTGGAGAGGTTTTTCTTTGGACTGGAGGGTTTTGTGTGCTGCCTGCATCTTTGCTTGTTTGCGTGGCCCAGTTTCTGGCATGTTGCAGCCCGATGCCAGTCCACGGACCAGGAGTTGTGGACCCCTGATATTAGCCTTTCAGGAAGTTAAGAAACAAAGGAAAGGAGTCCTTGAGGATTTTACTCCACTCAAATATAAGGGGCGGCACTCATATAAGGGGCCTGGCTAGTCTAGGGAGGAGAAGGACCAAGGGAGACAGGAGAGCATCTTCCAATATTTGAGGGGCTGCCCCAGAGAGGAGGGAGGGGGTCAAGCTGTTTTCTAAAGCACCTGAAGGCCAGACAAGGAATAATGGATGGAAACTGATCAAGGAGAGATTCAACCTGGAAATAAGGAGGAATTTACTGACAAGAACAATCAACCCATGGAACAGAAATTGCCTTCAGAAATTGTGAGAGCTTCATCCCTGGAGGCTTTCAAGAAGAGACTGGACTACCAAAAATGGTGTAGGGTCTCCTGCATGGGTGGGAGGTTGGACTAGGTGACCTACAAAGCCCCTTCCGACTCTGATTGTCTGTAAAGGCTGCTCATCTCTATTTCAGTTAGTTAAGAACTGGAAAAAAATAATTCCAGAAATGATTATGAAAAGAAAATTCATTTTCTTAGGTAGAAACCACCCCCAAGTTTTCCCTCCCCTCCCCGATAGGAAATGAGTCCACTTACTTGCCTGCTCCACCTCCAAAAGATGTACCAGCCGCATTCATTCCTGCTAGGACGAAGTAGCCCTGCCTGGTGGGGGATTCTCCCATGATGCACCGCATGTCTGGAGTAAAGGATTCTGGGCAGTTCACCAGCTGCATGATCTCCAGGGCCTCCATATCTGGCATCCTCCTCAGCAAGGCACTCAGCAGTGGCTCTGATCCCCCAAGGCAGAGCAGACAATTATCTCCACCCATGGCAGAGAAAAGAGGGGATACGTCCCTTCTCCCACCACCCCAGGACAGGGCCAGGCCTCCAACAAGGACCCTTGTTGGCCAAAGCAGGCCTTCTACAGGTAGCCGACTTAGAACAGTACCAGTACTTACAGACCGTTCAAAGTTACAATGGCACTGAAAAAACAGAGTTATGACCGTTTTTACACTTAACAACCGTTGCAGCATCCCCATGGTCATGTGATCAATATTTGGATGCTTAGCAACTGATTCATATTTGTGACGGTTGCTTGGTGTTTTGCCATCCTTTTGTCTCTTGATTGCTTCTGTTAATTCCATCATTGCTATTCTTTCTTCTAATGCTGCTTTAACTGTCTCCAGTACTGTAGATAACTGCTTTTTCTAAAAATTGTTTTATTTTTTCTTCTGGAATTGCCTCTTGGTCATGTAGTTTTTCATAATAGTTTTGAATTATTTTCTTTTTTATCATCATTTCAATGGGAATGAGTCCCTTTATCATCTATTAGTTGATAAAGTTTCTTTTCTTTCTCCTGTTTCAATCTATGTGCCAACCATCTTCCTGGCTTGTTTGCATTTTTTTTTTTAAATTGTTTAGGTCTTTTAATGTTTTGTGCTAGTTCTTCTTTATCCATTAAATTCAATTCATGTTTTTTTAAGTCCATTTGGTTTTTTTATATTCTTTTTTGTGGATCTTTTTGTAATTCCCTGTCGAGCTTTCTATGTTCCTCTTCTAATTTCTTTTGAACTTGCCTCTTCTTTTTATTTCTCTTTCCCACATATATTATAGTTAGTCCTCTCATGTATACTTTGCTGTGTCCCATATATTTTGTAATGAGGTTTTGTTCTTTTCTATTCTCCTTAAAGAAGTCCAGTTCTCTTTCCATAGATTGATTCAATTCTTTCTTTCAATATTGATTCATTGTCCACCTCTTCTTTTTCTGTCCCATCCATGTAACTTTTATCAGATTGTGATCTGCCCAACTACCTGTTTCAATCTTTATTTCTTATACAGTATATGTTATCTCTGCTGATGTCCACATCATTATCTATTCTAGACCAGGACATATGTCTATTTGAATAGAATGTCTCTTGATATTTCTCAGGATGTATTTCTCACCAAACCTAATTCTTCAACCATTTTGAAACAAGTTTTTGGGAGTGTTTTCCTAGCTTTCTTATTTATTTTTCTAGTTTTACAGTCCAATTTCACATCCATTGTAACATTGAAGTCTCCTACTATACATATCCAATTGTGCATAAGCGCACCATGCCTACCGTCCCTGTCCTATTGTCCCCATTTATTCATACCTATTTCCTGTATTCACACTCATGTTTATTCTTATACCTATTATCTTGTAAGTGATTGACAAATCAAATCAAGTCAAGTCAATAAATAAATAAATAAATTCCTGAGCCAGCTAGAATGCTGGCTTGAGAATTCTGAGAGTTGAAGTCTGTAAGTCATAAAGGGCCCATTGTTTTCCCCACCCCTCTGCTTTACACCAATGGTCTGGCCGCCTTACCAAAGTGATCCCAGTCCTCCTGCAAGTTGTGTATCTCCAGCTGATTCTTGCCCTCAGTGAAAATAGGCTTGGGGTTCTTCTCAAAGCCACCCGAGAGGATGCCCCCCTGCCAGCTGCGGATGTAGATCCTCCCATCAAGGTCCACAATAGCTGTGGAGGAGAGAAGCAAAGGTTTGAACCCAGGGAGAACAACAGGATGCAGAGGGGTGAGGAGAGGGGAAACCAATCGAAAACAAGGAGGGAGCTAAGGGCCCCACTGCACCCAGGATTCCTGCACCCAGGGCCTGGCTGCCTCCTCACACAGCTCAGGTCAAGAGAAGAAGTGCTGCTGGTACCAGATCTTCTCTGGCAAAGGGAATCCTAGCAGGAACCCATCTAGGTGTGATACCCCTGGGATGCTCTGGTGCTGCTCTCTGCTCAAGCAAGGCCACTTCAAAATGTCAGCAGAAGCACAGGGAGCCCCAAAAATGTTATCTTCACTCTTCTCCAAAGCAGCTGGGTGTTCTGGCCTCGGCTTCTCCAAAAAGCACAAAGCCAACTCTTTGTCTTGGCAAAACCCCTTTTACTAGTAATGAAGGTGAATTTTTTGCATTCACTTTCAGCCAAAGGCCTGGCCAACAGTCTTTCAAGGGTGTAATTAGGAGCACAGACCTTATCTAGCCAAGTAAAAATTTCCAAGCACAGTGCTGATAAGGAAGGACTCAGCAGAGAGTCTCTGAAAAGCGCAGACTTTGTTCACATTGCTGCAATGAACGAATTTTTCCTGCAAAAGCCCCTTCCCCTTTTGCTCCCCTTTTAATCCCTATGGGAGGGGTCATTCAATGCCCATCAGTGGCTTTACTCCCACGTCGACTCTTAGTTCGTAATTGTTCTTCTTTTGGCAGCTCTGCACATGCGCAGGCTGGGAACTGGCTCCAGCTGCTCCCCCACCTCACTGCTGTCTGAGCCCTAAGGCAGCTGACAACTGCCAGCCTGCCCTGGCCCCATCTCTGCCTCTGACTCAGAGCCCTCATCCGAGCCTTCCCCAGACTCCACGACTGGTCCAGGTTCCTCCCCACCTCCTCACTGTCCAATTCTGCTGCCAGCTTCATCAGCCGCTGGCAGGCCACAACACTGGGGGCTTCTTCAGAACCACAGCTATTGGGCTGAGGTTCTTCTCAACAATAGAATAGCACTTAGACTTATGTATCATTTCACAGTGCTTTACAGCCAAGCGGTTTACAATGGTGAGATTCGAAATGCTGGCAGTTGGCAGAATGACCCTGCAATATTACATTTTAACCACTGTGCATCATGAATAGATGGATGGATGGATGGATAGGCAATAACAATAGCACTTAGACTTATATACCACTTTATAGCGCTTTCCAGCCCTCTCTAAGCAGTTTACAGAGTCAGCCTCTTGCCCCCAACCATCTGGGTCCTCGGAAGAACAGAAGGCTGAGTCAACCTTGAGCCTGATGAGAATTGAACTGCCAAACTGCTGGCAGCCAGTTTCAACAAGCTTCAGGGAAGCGAAGAATCTTCTCTAAATAGAATCAGGCCTTGCCCAATGCTGTCCTGTATTTAGGTCTCAGGTCAAGGCCTTTTAAGCCTGTTCATGCCCTTTAACTCAGGGATGTTGTTGTGGCCTGTTGGTTGCCGGCCCCTCCAGCAGCCAAATCAGAGGCGGCGGCATGGGAGTTAGGGTCAGCATCAAGGCAACTAAGAGCTCCGAGGGGGAAAAGGGAATGGAGCTGGCAGAGAGACAGAGACAGAGCCTGGGCCACCCGTCAGCCCTCAGATGGACAGTCAGCAGCCCCCAGGCCTGGAGTGGCAGATGAGGAAGAGGAGGAACAGCTAGGTCCAGTGCCTGATGCATGGATGCACAGAAGGCAGAGGAAAGGAGAGCAGTGGAAATCTATGGGCCAGTCCTTGGGATGGAAGAGCCACCGCTACTAGCAAGGCCCCATCTTCGCTCTGGGGATAAAAGGCAGTGGGGGGAGATGAATAGATGTGGCAGACAACTATTCATCTCCCCTGCCAGACAGACCTGTTAGCCTGCGCTGAGAGAGAAACTTTTTTCCAGGGATAAGGAATCATTGCTTCAACTACAGAGGGTTTGGGGAGCTGGGTTAGAATAGATGTCCAACCTTGGCAACTTTAAGATTTGTGGACTATGACTCCCAGAAGTCCACAAGTCTTAAAAGTTGCCAAGGTTGGATACCCCTACTTTAACTCAAAAGACAAGAAATCTGTGGTGCTCCAAGTGTCTAACTGGCAGACAGCCAGCCTGTGTTCAGTTTCCCTGTTTCTGGAGTTGATGGCCCCTGAACATCTGGAGCACCCGGAGCTTCCAACCTTTGCTTTGCATATGGACACCAAGCACCTCTGAACTAAACACCCATGGACTGCCATTGTGCCAAAGCCCAAGCACCTGTAAGACAGCGCAAGAGAAGGTTCCTCACTTGGAGTGCTACTCTCCAGGGGGGTCTTCAGGGGGCGCGTCAGAAGGTAGAAGTGCTCGCAGGCATGCAGCGGGATGCTGACTGGCTCCTCGTTGGAAAGGCCGAGCTCGTAAGCCCACTGAAAGCAAAGAAGGAATTAAAAACAAAAAAAAAAGGCAGATTTTATATCTACGGGGCTCATTCTTCAACTTGTGCTGCCCTATTTCAAAGAATAATTTCAACCCAGTTTAAATGCAGGAATAAAAGGATAATAATAAGAAGAAACCCAAAGCCCCACATTGTATAGGAACAAATAAAAATCCAGAAAATTTAAAAGTATATATAAGTTGGTTTGTAACCTCGAGGACTGAAACAACTGTTAATTTTCAATATTTTGTTCCAAAAGGACACTTGCATTTATAATCCATTAGGAATTTCTTTTATTAAACTGAAACTATGGAAACTAAATGCAAGTAAAATAATCCTTAACCAAAGTGCTTCTCCAACTTTTTATGCTGTGTTAAATTTTCAGACAGTGCTATTTCCCATATTTTTAGGTATCATTGATGTAAAGAAAGGGTGTTTTGCAATAGTGAACTTAAGCAGATAGTAACAAACACAATTAATTTTTTTTAGGCTTCATCGTAAGGACTTGGGAAAAATTAACAGTAAGATTGGGTTAGAATGGCTTATCCATTTTAATTGCTTCTTTATTTCTTTTTAAATTCAGATAGAACAAGAAGATATCAACTTCAGAAATAGTAATATGGAAAATGATGATTAAAGCCTTTCCAGATCAATCTAGAATTACTGTCATTTTAAGAAGAAGCTTTAATACCATCTAGAAACTCTTTTTGGTCAATTCTTGGATTTGCTCTATTAGAGGGGAAATTTAGTTAATGAGATTCTTATTGTTGCCAAAGAAACAGCAGTGATAATATATCTGATATGTAGTACAAGGAAGAAAGATTGCAGGATGGATGTAAACAATTGCCTGGGGAGAAGTACAAGGATCTGTTCTTTACACCTCTTGTCACCAGAGACAAAATACATAAAGAACAAGTTATTTGCTATTTTGTTTTATAGCCTGCTTTTCAACTGGTGTAGCATACAGTTAGCAAATATTGGGTAATATGGTTTAACACTCGCTAAGCACAATTCTGCATAATTAGTGCTAATCACAGAACCCAAACAGAAGAGAGAAAAACAGGTAGATAACCTTCCCATGAGCCCCTTCCGGTCTTCTGGCAACTATATGCCTGCAACAAGGAGCCATTCACACACTATCCACTCGCCCCCTGCCCTCCATCCCACCAGCCACCCCATTTAGCACAACTGCAACGGAGTCTAATCAAGGAGAGAAGCAACCTGGAATTAAGGAGAAACTTCCGATCAGAGAGGAAAATTAACCAGTGGAACAGCTTTGCCTTCAGAAATCATGAGCGCTCCATTATTTATATTTTTAAGAAGAATCTAGACCAGGGGTCTGCAACCTGCAGCTCTGGAGCCACAGGCGGCTCTTTTGTCCCTCTGCTGTGGCTCCCTATCAGCTGACTCCACCACTGGCTGGGTGGGAGTGAGTGACCTTGAGTTGGCCACATGCCCATCCGGTCACATTTGTTATTATAAATTATTGGCTCCCGGGGTTTTTTTTTTCTGTGGGAAACGGGTCCAAGTGGCTCCTTGAATGTTTAACATTGCAAACCCCTGATCTAGACAGTCACTTATCTGAAATGCTACATGTTCTCCTGCGTGAGCAGGGGGCTGGATTAGAAGACCTCCAAGGCCCCTCCCAGCTCATTCTATTCTATTCCCCATCAAATGACATGAGAAGCTTGCCAACTTGAAAAAGTGCCTCTCGTTCATTGCATAAAAGGCCCAGCCACATAACTTCTGCTCGATAAGTGTCCTTTGACAGGCAGTCCAGAACCCCACAAAGCCATGATGGCGAACCTATGGTACACGTGCCACAGGTAGCACGCAGAGCCATTTGTGCCAGCATGTGAGCTGCAGGCAAATTTACCTCACTGGGCATGTGCATGCCTCACAGCTGATTTGCAGCTGGTCTGAGGTCATTGTCGGCCTCCCAGAGGCTTGAGGCAGGCCGAAAACTAGCCCTGTTTCATCACTTCCTGTTTTTCCAAAAATACTGGAAGAAACGAAACGGGGCTAGTTTTCGGCCTGCAAAGCCTGCAGAAGTCTGCAGAAGCCTTCCTCAAGCCTTTGGGAGGCCAAAAAAGGCCTCAAACTGGCCGAAAATCAGGTGTGAGGTGCAGTGCCGGTAAGGGGGCAGCGGGGGTGGGGGGGCGTGTATTGCCTTCTGGGTGCCGGCATGTGAGCATGAGTGGGCAAGTGCGCACACAATTTTTGGCACAGGAGCCCAAAATCTGCCCCAAAGAGAATACCCAAACAGGGTCAGGCTGACAAGCCCTTCAGCCCCACAGACCAATCAGGGCCTCACCTGCCCAGCACAGTTGACGAAGTAGGAGCACTCAATCATCCCTCTGTCCGTCTCCACTCCAGTTACGCAGCCCTTCTGGCCCAGGACGTGGATGACACTGGTTCGTTCATGGATTTGAACCCCTGGGGAGACAACAGTGGAGAGGAAGTTGGGTGATCTCTGGTGATCCACTGCAAGGAAAAGCAGCAAAGAACCTGGTCTTTCACTATAATTCTTGGCTCTGCTCACCCCAAAGTGCCACACTGCAAGGAACACAACTCAACGGAAACACAACTCAACGGAACCTCACCGCCATTCATGCTCCTTGACAAGCACAGTTTGACAAACAGAATGCTGCCTTCAAAAGGATATCATCTCACAGCAAGATACCTTGACACAGAAATAGGCAGAAGCCACACTCCAGTCCTGCCCAGAAATCTTAAGCAAACTCTGCCAGAATCAGTAAAGACTAATTTTGATCTGACCCAGAAGGACAGTTCTGGGGCTCTTAAACAAAGGTGGGGAGTTTGTGGACAGGATCACTGCTCCAGAGCTTCATCTGCAGGCAAGAAGTCCCTTTGCAGCATTCAAAACGAAGGCAACGTAAGGAATTCAGCTGCAGCAATGAAGCCAAATGCAGGATAATTATACAGCCCTGGTGGCCCAGTGGTTACAATGCAGCATTGCAGGCTAATTCTGTCGACTGATTCTGACCGGTTGAAGGTTGACTCAGCCTTCCTTCAGCCTTACCTGAGGTGGGTAAAATGAGGACCCAGATTGTTGAAGGACAATAGGCTGACTTTGTCAACCTCTTAAGAGAGGGCTGAAAAGCACTGTGAAGCGGTATATAAGTCTATGTGCTATTGCTCTTACTGAGGTTAGTTTAGCAGGAGCACTTACGACTTATATTCCACTTCCCAGTGCTTCACATCCCTCTCTAAGCAGTTGACAGAGTCAGCCTCTTGCCCCCAACCATCTGGGTCCTCATTTTACCCACCTCAGAAGGATGGAAGGCTGAGCCAACCATGAGCCTGGTGAGATTTGAACTGCCAAACTGCTGGCAACCAGCAGTCAGTAGAAGTAGCCTGCAGTACTGCACTCGAACCATTGCGCCACGGTGGCTTAAGTTAAGCCTTAACTTAAGAGTTTTTCTGCACCTAAAAGGCCCACTTAACACAGAGTTCTTTGGCCTACCAGAGTTACTAGTGTGGCCAATAGGGCTGAACTGGGATGGACTCAATTTTCAGCCTCTTGGAAGTGATGGGGAGATATCAGTCAACATCTTTGTGACACTGTCATGGTTTGTAACTGATTTTATGTCACAAATAAGCAAACAGCATTTAGGGTAATGAGCTAAGATTTCTTTAAAAAAAAAAAAACATGGGTCCAAGAAAGACACCAGAGTTGTTTTGCAAGAGCCACTGTGGCGCAGTGGTTAGAATGCAGTACTGCAAACTACTTCTGCTGCCTGCCAGCTGCCTGCAATTTGGCAGTTCAATTCTCACCAGGCTCCAGGTTGGCTCAGCCTTCCATCCTTCCGAAGTGGGTAAAATGAGGACTCAGATTGTTGGGGGCAACAGGCTGAGTCTGTAAACCACATAGAGAGGGCTGGAAAGCACTGTGAAACTAAGTGCTATTGCTATTGCCCTTCCACCCATCCATCCAATCATCTATCCATGGTGTGCAGTGGTTAGAGTGCAGTACTGCAGGCTATTTCTGCTGACTGCCAACTGCCAACAGTTCAGCAATTCAAATCTCACTGGCTCAAGGTTGACTCAGCCTTCCGTCCTTCCCAGGTGTCTTTCTTGGACCTATGGGTAAAATGAGGAGCCAGATTGTTGGGGGCAAGAGGCTGACTCTGTAAACTGCTCAGAGAGGGCTGTAAAGCAGTACATAAGTCTAAGTGCCATTGCTATCTTCAGATTCTGTGGGACTTCTTGATCCAAGCAAGGCCATCTGATATGGCCTCCTCTTGCTCACTATGAACAGCACAATGCTTCTTTGAAAAACAGCAGCCCTCTGCAATGCCAACTTCAATTCACACCTTGTTGTGATGTCAATGTCCTTTGTTGTCACTAAAAGGTGAAGGAGGGCTCCTAAAAGCCTACAGGAGGCCAGTGAGGTTCCTCCAGAGATAACAGTGTTCAACTCTCACAATCTCTTGCCCAGGGGGTGTCCAACCTTGGCAGTTTTAAGACTTGTTGGCTGAGGAATTCTGGGGGTCGAAGTCCACAAGTCTTAAGGTGGCCAGGTTTGGAGCCCCAATACCATCAAAGACAAGACACTTTCAAGCCAGAGAAAGGTCTTCTCCACCACAATGCTCTGACCCTTTTACTTGGAAAGTCCCAGAATTAACCTGCAACCCAACCCCTTGAAGCCATACATGCAGGGCTGGGCTTTTTCGTGCCACTCCAGTCAACAGTGACAAGAGATCCTGCCCTCTGCCCAAAAAGGACCATCTACCTGGTCTTGCTTAGGGTAAAAACACAAGACACAATGATAACTGTATTATTCCCCATCAGCTGAAGCTTCCTTGCTTTCAGGATAGGGTCTAAAACAGTTCTCTCCACATGCATCAAACAGAAGCTGCTTCTCACAAAATGCCCACAGAACAACAAGCACCCAATGTGTTCTGACCCAGCTCCCCAAACACGACAAACCCTCTGAAGTGAACTCAAAGATTCCTTCATTAGGTGCGCCAGCAGCCCCAGCAAAAAGTTTCTCTCTCGACGCAGGCTAACAAGTCTGTCCGGCAGGGAGATGACTAGTTGTCTACCACATCTCTTCATCTGCACCCCCTGCCTTTTATCCCCAGAGCTAGGATGGGACTTCGCTAGCAGCAGTGGCTCTTCCATTCCAAGGACCAGCCCATAGATTTCCACTGCTCTCCTTTCCTTTGCCTTCTGCGCATCCACAAGTCAGGCACTGGACCCAGCAGTTCCTCTTGTTCCTCACCAGCCACCTCCTGACCTGGGGGCTGTTGACTCTCCAACTGAAGGCTGACAGACAGCCCAGGCTCTGCCTCTGCCTCTCTCTCTCTCTCTTTGCCAGCTCCATTCTCTCTTCCTCCTTGGAACTCTCAGGTCGCCTTTATACTTACCCTAACTCCCATGCCTCTTCCTCCTCCACCTCTGATTCGGCTGCTGGATGGGCCAGCGGCCGACAGGCCACAACTCAGTGCCTTAAAGAAAAGCTGGAGGGGAGTCTATCCCTGTGGTTTTGCAACATCATTCCATGCCCCCCTCCCAAGCAGTGCTCCACCCCCTGAGAAAGGGAGTCCCAACAGGAAACTGGGCAGGCTGGGTCATACCGTTCGCTGCAGCAGCATTGGCCAAAGCAAGGGTCACGTCAGAAGATGATATGACAGCGTCCTCCGGCACATGCAGGGCCCCCACCAGGTCATGGATGTTGATAAAGGGGTGGAGCTGGGCCACCCTCTTTGGCGGGATAAGCTCGCAGGGAATACCCATGATTCTGCCAGAGACACACAGGCGTTGTTACACACTTGTTCCAACCAGGCTGGCAAAGAAGGTGCCGCCCCACCTGATGCGCATTTGTGCCAGCTTACTTGAGTCGCGAGGCTATGCGCTTCAGCGAGATCAGCCGGTCTTGAGTCTGAGCTAGTGAGATGGAGCCCGTCTTCAAGTAACCTGGTACAAAAAAATAACTCACTCTCAGCCCATGTTGCAGTCCCACCAAACAGCCATTTTCTTGGATGGGAAAATAACAGAAGGAAGCAGATGTTAAGAAGCAGATATTTCCCAACCTTGGTAGACATCAACTCCCAGAATTCTCTGCAATGACTATTTTGGTTGTGGAATTGTGGGAGTGGAAGTCAGTATACCTGGAAATTGCCACAGCTGGGAAACCCTGTGTCAGAAGGAAGAGCTTGGACAAGAGAATCCAGGCTTCCGATCTCTGCACAGCCATGAAGGGAAGTGAGTTTAAACCACACCATTGTTATACAGGCAGTCCTCGACTTACGACAATTGAGCCTAATATTTCTGTTACTAAGTGAGACATTTATTGAGTTTTGTCCCATTTTATGACTTCTCTTGCCTCAGTTGTTAATCAGTTGTGAATCACTGCAGTTGACAAGTTAGTAACCTGGTTGTCAAGTGGATCTGGCGTCCTCATTGGCTTTGGTTGTCAGAAGGTCCCAAAGGGGGATCACGAATCCCAGAACAATGCAACGATCATAAATATGAGTCAAGCATCTGAATTTTGATCACATGACCATAGGAATGCTCTAATGGTCATTAAGGGTTTGGCTAGTCTAGCGAAAAGAAGGACTAGGGGGGACATGATAGCAATCTTCCAATATCTCAGGGGCTGCCACAAAGCAGAGGGAGTCAAATTATTCTCCAAAGGACCTGAAGGCAGGACAAGAAACAATGGATGGAAACTAAGCACGCAGAGAAGCAACCTAGAACTAAGGAGAAACTTCCTGACTGTGAGGACAATCAACCAGTGGGATAAAAGTTGCCTTCAGAAGTTGTGGATGATCCATCGCTGGAGGTTTTTAAGAAGAGACTGGACAGCTACTTGCCTGGAGTGGTATAGAGTCTCCTGATTGAGCAGGGGGCTGGACTAGAAGACCTCAAAGATCTTTTCTATTCTATTCTGTTCTACTCTACTCCACTCTACAGTACCAGTACAAGTCTGCACTACTATTACTATTCATCTTCTCATCATTCCTTATCAACCATCCTCTCCCACTTGTGACTGTATGACTGTAACTTTGCCGCTTGTATTCTTATAAATTGTATCCTTACAATTTATATGGGCTGTTTCCTAGTGTGATTTGATTGCTTATATTTGTACCCTATGACTATCATTAAGTGTTGGACCTGATGATTCTTGACTCTTGATGAATGTATCTTTGCTTTTGTGTACACTTGAGAGCATTTGCACCAAGACAAATTTCTTGTGTGTCCAACCACACTTGGCCAATAAAGAATTCTATTCTATTCTATTCTATTCTATTCTATTCTATTCTGTTCTGTTCTGTTCTGTTCTGTTCTGTTCTGTTCAGTCCTGTCCTATCCTACCTCTACTCCTGACGCAGTTAGAGGGTGCCAGCAAGGTAGACAGAGGATGCCTTGTTTCCCCAAACTGACACCTCCATGCTTACCAGTTTTCACACCAGTCTCTTGCTCAAGCTGCTGGTAGAGCTTCCTGGAGTAATCGGCCATCTTTAGCTCGATGGACAAATGGTGCACTGTGCTTACGATGCCCGCGCAGAACCGAGTGGAACCGGCTGCCAGCCTAAAGGGGAAAAGCCAGAGGTGAAGAGAAGCTCCAGATCCCAAGAGAGAGGAGGAACAAGAAGTCCCAGAGCTCAATTGCAAGTTATACATACAGGCAATCCTTGACTTACAACCGTAATGGACTCTGCTCATCACAGTCATAAGTTGTGATGATTGCAAAATGGGTTGATCGTATGGGTGCCTCGACATATGGGTGCCATTGTGACATATGACAGAAATTCTGGACTCTATTACAGCCATAAGTTAAGGATAACCTTTATTGTAAAAGAAGCAGAGATGCAGTCCAGAATGAAGAAGGCAGGGGTGTCAAACTGAATGTCTTCAAGGGTTGGATCAGCACTGTAGTTGCTGAATTTGCTGAGGGCTAGGAGGGGGGGAAGAGATGGGGCGGATGCCTCCTGCAGCATTTTGCCAGCCAAAACTGGGCATCGGCGGCATACTAGCCCCCTCCCCATGCCCTGTTTTCTGCCTGGATGGACGCATGCCCCCCCCCATGCCGTTTTGACCAGCAAAATGTTGGAGGAGGCCATCCTGGTAGAAAATGGGGTGCAGAGGGCTGTGTGAGCCTCCCTCCCATGCCCCATTTTGGCTGCAAGAGGCACCGCGGGCCAAAATTAAGCACCCTTGTGCGCCTTCAGTTTGACACCCGTGGAATAGGGAATCCATTCATTCATTCATTCTCGCCCTTGTTCTATCTAGTGCAGGGTGAAGCCTCTTCTGCATGTTTCCAACCCAGACGGTTCTGAATGTTCTTTTGGTCAACTGGGCCCTCCATACTTGCTGATGTTGTCTTTCCATCTAGTTTTAGGTCTCTTTTGTGGACACTTTTAATCAACTGGGATCCATTCTATGACCGCCTTTGTCCACCTGCCATCAGTTCTTCTTGCTCTGCGACCAGCCCATTTCCATTTCTTTTACTCTCAAAAAAGGGGGGTCATTGAAGGCATAATACATATAAAAAGGAAGTACCCAGTGCAGAAAAAAAAGGCACAGAGAGGAATCCGATTGTTTATAGAGAATAAATAAAGATGCATTTCAGAACAAATAGTGGGTGGCTTGAGAGGAGGAAGACCAAGGAAGTTATGATTGGTGACACTCTCAACAAACGTAATCCTTTACCTGCCCTGCTCCAGTAAGACAATGTCCTTCCACCCTAGCTTGGAGAGATGATAGGCCACTGAGGTGCCCATAATTCCACCACCACAGATAACCACTTGTGCTTGTGTTGGCAGGGGCATCAAGTAAGGTTCAGCTCCATTGCTGCTACTGTGCCGGGAGCCACACAGCCTCCACCAGGTCAGAGTCATTCTTTGCCACTGAAGGGCTAATAGCCGTTGGACGAACATCATGCTGACGGTTATTCGGTTCTCCAAAGACGCACGGAGAAATCTTCACAGCTGCTGCTAGCTCTGCAAAAGAAGAGCATGTTTTTCATTACGTATGCTTGGAAAACGACTTCAGCGACTTCAATGAGATTGGTCAGCAGCAGCATCTGAGATGTGAAAACATCAGGGCTCCTAAGGTTTTTGGATGGGTGGGAACATGTGAAAGTTTGAGTACAGGATCTGGCCCCTCTTTGGAAAATCATTGCAGTGATAGTTCATCTCAAGCCCTTTTTATTACTTTAGTATTTGGAAGCCACAAATTGAAATAAAAACATTGCACACTCTGCCTTTTTAAAAAAAAAAACAATTAAGAAGAAATGTTGGAACAAAGTATACGAGCACAACAAAACATGCATTTGGCAAGCACAATAATCCGCACTCACTACTTCCACTGGGGATATAGGAGGAGTGTTGGAAGCCCCTCATATACCACTATATGAGTGGTATATACAGGAGCCACTATATTGTGAGCTTGCTCAATTCAATGGCTGAGCCTCTTCTCTTTCAGCCTCATATACTGTTTCCCTGAAAATACAACCTACCCTGAAAGTAAATCTAGCTTGATTTTTACACATGGACCCAATATAAGCCCTACCCCCAAAATAAGCCCTAATTAAGATGCCACCCACTCCAGAATGCATGGGTAAAATTTAAGCTACGGGAAGGGATTGGGGGGGGGGAGGTGGAGCTGCCCTACTACCTACCTTTAGACAGTTGTAGCCAGGCCTCGCACACCCTGACACCCACCTTGCCGGCCCATTTCTTCAGCAGCCGGCCAGGCTAGCAAGCCTTTCCTGAAGGCCTCTGGAGCTGATAACAGAGCTCCAGATCGATCTGGAGTTATTGGCTGTTATCAGCTGCAGAGGCCTTCAGGAAAGGCTTGCCAGCTGCAGAAGAAGAAGTTCCCGAAGGCCTCTGACAGCAAAAAGGAGGCTGGGGGCAACGCACACAAGTGAGGTTGGTCAGTGGATGACATCCCCCCAAAATTAGACCTGGTGCCTTTTTTGATGGTAAAAAAGCTATAAGACAGGGTCTTATTTTTGGGGAAACACAGCAGATACATTTATATATCTGATCCCAAGTCCACTTAACAAATCATACAACATGCCATGCCCAAGTATGCATTATACCTTATAATGTGATGCAAAGAGACCCAGGTGAATTTAATCCACAACCCATCAAACCCCATTTTCAGTTTGCTCTAGTGTGAATCCAGCCAATATGCCAGAGGAGAAACATCCACTATCTGCTTCACTGTGCTTTGGCACAATTCCATGGGTACAATAATTTACCCACTGGATGCCAAAAGTACATTTACTGCCACAGGGCAGTCACACCTTGCCCTTAAGTACAAAAGTGATCACCTAGAAAAGACTCGCAACATGGCAATAAATGGAAGAGAAGGCAAAACTCTGTAAAAAGCCAAGTTTTATGTTTTTTTTAAGAATGGGAGCTCAACCATTCTTTCCTTCTGATTTCTTAAGTCTTAAAAAAAAAACCTGGGTGCAACCTGAAATCATCTAATTTGAATGCCTGCAACGTCCTCCTATTTTCTACAATGAGACTGATTTAGCAGGTCTCCCATAACCATTAATATTAACTGTCCTATAGGAAAAATCCTCCAATATTTTATTTATTGCATGGTAATTTATAACTGGAAAGAAAGTTCAGCATGGTGGTTAAGGCATCGGGCTACAAACTGGGAGACTATGAGTCCTAGTCTCGTCTTGGCTACAAGGCAAGCTGAGGGACCTTGGGCCAGTCACTTTCTCTCAGCCCTAGGAAGGAGGCAATGACAAACCACTTCTGCAAAACTTTGCCAAAGAAAACTGCAGGGATTTACCCAGGCAGTCTCCAATGACCGGATACAACTGAACAAAGGAAACACAATTATTTCTACTGCTTGAAATACCCAGGATATAAATTAATTGCTATCATTTAAGCCCCTGGATATCTTATGACGATTATTAGTTTTTTTAATCCTGCTTTTTAAAATATATGGAAAACATTGCTAATAAGCTTGCCTATTTTCCCCACAAGGACACTATGAAGTGGGTTGAACTGAGAGCGACTGTCCCAAGGTCACCCAGCCAATTTTCATCTCTGAAATTTTCTTCTTTCAATTTTTTTCAAACTCAGAACATATTTTTCTTCTCTCACAGAACCATTGCAATTCTCTTCAGCATAAAGTCGCCTTTTCCCCTTCTTTTTGTGCTTGGTCAAAGAGATCTGGATCCCCTGAGGAGTCATCCCAGCCCAAGCTCGTCCCACTCACTCCAGTGAAGAGATCTACTGAGATCCTTTCTGCCAAAGTATTTCAGCTGGTGGAGTCCAGGAGAAGAGACCTTCTTTTGCTGTGCCCCTTTGGACTCTTCTCCTACGGGAGGTGAGGTGGGGTCTCCAAGCGCCTGACCTGCTGGAAGAGCCTTAAAACCTGGCTCTGCCAGCTGCCTCCTGGCCCCAGTGGGATGCTCTTTGCTGGGACTGGCTGATAGGGTGAAGATACGATCCCGGTCACCATCCTGTGTCGTCTGTCTTCTTACTTTTTAGTCTTTATTTAATCTTTCTTAATTTTAATTGCTCTGTACAGGTCTGCATGGTGGATTTGAATCCAAGAAACCAGATGCAAATCCACTTATTCAGCCATGAATCTCTCTGTGAGATTTTCCACCTATTTGACACTTGGTCCATTTTTTTTCAGGTAGTCCTTGCTTTACGACCACAACCGAGACCCAAAATTTCTGTTGCTGAGACATTTGCTAAATGGATATTGTCCCATTTTACGCCCTTCCTTGCCACTGTTGTTGTTAAGTGAATCACTGCACTTGTTAAGTTAGTAACTTGGTTGTTCGGTGAACCTGGCTCCTGCCATTGCCCGTGATACTGCCATCGTCATAAATCTGAGTCCCTTGTCTCATGTCTTATGTTTTTTTATTCTTTTTTATTTTTTATATACAAAAAATCTATTCCATTTCAATCATGCACTGATTAGGTATATATTTCAATTGCTTAACCATTATTAATAATATTATTATCATACTTAACAATAACAATAATCACATTTCCATACATATGAGATCCAATATATCTATTACATTAGTTTCTCTTATTGCTCTATGAATACATCTAATCCCTTTTAATTTGTTCTATTTTCTATCCAGTGATAAAACAAATCCCATACCATGTAATATTCAGATTCTTTTCTTTAATTCCTATTCATTTCTGCACATTCAAATATTTCTTTCAATTATCTTTCCCTCTATCGGTATCTTATCAACTGGAAGTTTTTGGAAAGTCCCTTGTCTAACATCTGATCCCCTGACTTTGCGGATGCTGTGATGGTCATAAGGGCGAAAAAAAGGTTCCAAGTCACTTCTTTCAGTGTCGTGATTTCGAATGGTCACTAAATGAATGGTTGCAAGAGGAGGACTACTTGTCTTACCTTATCATTTGATAAGCCACCAAGAGCTGCTGCAAAAATGTGGCACGTCCTTGACTTACAACGGCCAGGGAGAAGGACCTGCAGTTTCAAGCTCAGGTGCCATTTGTTAAAATCCATAGTTAGAATTATGATAACTTTGAGGCCACTTGGTTCCAGATCTCTTAATCCACTTTCCTGGGTGCCTGAATTGGATTGTTTTTCTGGATGGGATCCTACCCAGCTAAAATGTTGTGCAAATGCTGCTTGCTGGGTTTATTCTTCTCGTAGCCTGCATATTTTTCTCATAGCCTGGTTTTGTGAGCATATGTTAAACACATGAATGTTTGTTTAACACAGGAGTCCCCAAACTTGGCCACTTTAAGACTTTGCTGGCTGAGGAATTTTGGGAGTTGAAGTCCACAAGTCTTAAAGTGCCCAAGTTTGGAGACTCCTTCCTGGTTTCAATGGATTGATTGCCACCTGTCAGAAATGGTGTAGACAAGGATCTCCAACCTTGGCCCCTTTAAGCTTGGAGGACTTCCACTCCCAGAATTCCCCAGCCAGTTGGCTGGGGAATTCTGGGAGTGGAAGTCCTCCAGGCTTAAAGGGGCCAAGGTTGGAGACTCCGCTGTAGGGTCCCCCTCCTTGGGCAGGGTAGGGTGGGGGCTCGACTAAATGACCTACCAGGTCCCTTCCAACTCTTCTGTTAAGTAACATATGAAATAATAAATGGACAAACAAACCCAGTAAAGGTCGAGGGGGGGTATCTATCCGTGGGAGAAGGTCCTTTTAGGCTAAGGAGCCCACAAGGCTGCCACCCTATGTGGGGAGGTATGTGGGGAGGGAGGGGTCTCAAATTGCTATCTGAGCCCCACCCCTCATGGGGGGGGGGGGTGTTAGCAGTTGCAACAGTGGGCTGGGTGTCTATTTATTAAATTTAATGGATAGATACCTAAGCCCAGTTAAGGTGTGTGGGAGGTTCGGGGGGGGGGGGTGTCTATCTACCTGTCAGGACAGGTCCTGAAGGGCAAGTAACCCCAGGGCTGCCACCTTATTGGGGAAGGTGGGGAGGGTCTCAAATTGCTCTCTGAGCCCCACCCCTCATAATGGGGGGGGGTGTCATTAGCAGCTGCAACAGTGGGCTGGGTGTCTATTTGTCAAATTTATTTATTACTTTATTATTTATTTTGATATAGTTTATTGTTTCATATTATTATTATTAGCCCAGAAAAGATGTGTGTGTGGGGGGGGGGGTGTTGGGAGGGGAGGCTCTATCCACCTGTCAGGACAGGTCCTGAAGGGCAAGCAACCCCAGGGCTGCCACCTTGCTGGGGAAGGTGGGGAGGGTCTCAAACTGCTCTCTCAGCCCCACCCCTCACCAGGAGGAGGGTCGTTGGGGAGCAAAGGTAAAGGGGAGGTAAAGCTGTGGGGTCTCCAGCCCCACAGGTGAGGAAAGGCGTGGGGGGAGAAGGAAAGAGGGAGCAAATGTCCCCCCCCCACCCAAACCCACCCCCCCCCCCCAAAGGGGGGAAGGTTAAACCCCGGGGGGGGGGGGGGGGAATTTTCCCCCACCCCCCCCCCTCCCCCAACGTCGAGCTTTTCCCAGCGCCCGGGAAGGGAGGGGGGAAAGAAAGAGGAGGGGGCGCTGGTCCTACCCTCCGGGGTGCAAGTTCGGACAGGCGAAGGCGGTCAACCCCCTCTCGGGCCCGCCCGGCCGCCAAGGACCCACCTGCGTGGCCTCCGCCCAGGCGCTCACCTGGACGCGCTGCCTGGAGGCTCGAATTTGCATCGTCGGCCCCGCCCCGCGGCGGGACATCTGCATACTCAGCCCCGCCCCCAACAGGTGTCGTCGCGGGGGTGGGGGGGGGGGGAAAGGAGGGAGACCTGAGACGGGCGCAGAAGCGGCGCGCGACCTTCCCCCTCGGCTGCTGCTGTTGTCGTTGTTGCCGTGTTCTCGCCCACGCTTTACGGCCGGCCCGTCGCGCGACGACTGCCCGTGGCGTAACCCCGTCGGGCGGCAGCCAATTGGCGTTGGGGGCGGGAAGAGAGGGCGGGGATAAGCGCGAAAGAGCAAGCGCGTGCGCACTTTGATCGAAGCCACGTGGCCGGAGCGGTGGTTGAGGCGCTTGCTGCTTGGTCGTTGGGCGAGTTTTTCATCGGCTTCATTTCGCGCCGGTCGTGTGTGGAGCCCGATCAACTGCCGAGCCTGCTTAGCAAGGACCGGAGCCAAATTAAGAAGAGACTGGACAGTCGCTTGTCTGAAAGGGTATAGGTTTTCCTGCTTGAGCAGGGGGCTGGACTAGAGGACCTTCAGGGTCCCTTCCAGCTCCTATTCCTATTCCGCATTCTCCTATATATCCTGTTATACTCTATATTACATTCTATTCGGTATATTCTATTAATTCTATTCTAGTTATTCAATAATCTATGATACTCTATTCGATCCTATCCGATATATTCTATTCTATATTCGATATATTCTATATTCTATTTATTCTATTCTATATTCTATTATACTGTATATTCTATTGCCCAATTCAATTCAATTCTATTCTTACACTATTCTATATTCTATTCTATAATCTATGTTCTATCCAATTCTATTAAATTCGATATTCTATTCTATAATAATACTCTATGTTCTGTTATGTCCTATTATATATTCTATATATTGATGATTGAGTTTTCATTGGCAATTGCAATGCATTTTGGGGTCAGTTGGTGTGGCAAGAGATGGTTGGTTCCAATGATTCTCACTCTCCGCCTAACCAGTGTTTTCTTCTTTTTTATTGATTGAATGAAGCTTCCTGGATGGGAAGTGAAACATTTTGGATTGTTGTACTTGGGCCCAGTTGTTCCAATTTAACTTTTTTTAAATGCTTTTGGCCTGGATGATTGAGTCTTCATTGGCATATGCTATATAAATTTTCCAAAGTAAATCAAACATCTCACCCGGCACACTCCAACTGAGATTGTTTTCAAGCCTTTGCTGTGTGGCCCATTGTTGTCGGTCAAGGTTTGGCCCGTAGTAGCCTTGCGTTCTCTCCACCTTCCAGAGCAAAGCAGACCAGGCCATAGCATCAAGGGATGAGAGCACAGGTTCAAGAAAGAGCATGGATGCCTCTTCTCTCAAATGTCAGTCAAGAAGCAATCGTCTGGGGCAGGGCTCTCCAACCTTGGCCACTTGAAGACTTGTGGACTTCAAGTCCCAGAATTCCTCAGCCCTGGAGACCCCTGGTCTGGGGGTACCTGTTTGGGAATTGATCCCCCTGGTTTCTCAGTCAGGTGATGATCAGGAAGTCCTTTAGAAATTCAAAAGCATGAAAGGGCAAAAGTCTGTAGACAACCAGTAACCATCATTAAGTAACCTTGAAAACTTAGCAGAACTCAAGATGGGTGTTTATGAAAGACGGCAGAGAAAAACACAGCAAAAAGCATAAAACCTGCAGACTCTTTTTTATTAAATTCTCCCATTTCATCTGTACAGAAAAATGCACATTATGTTCAGTATTTCAGGTAACAATTCAAAATTACACAGCATGGAACATGTAAAAACAAAGAATGGCCAAGAATTTGTACATAGATAAGAGAAGAAGGAAAAAAAAAAAATTTACAAAAAAAATCTTAATATTACATTTTTAAAGAGAATCAAGCTCAGCCAAACATTTGCTGTTTTGTGATTTTTTTATTTTTTTTTTAAACCCTTTACCATGTCTCCAATGGCTGCTTTTCAAAGCTGCAACAAGAAGGGCACCGAACATATACCTAGCTATGACATTCGAAGTTGTTTGGAGGGGGTGTGGGTGTTCGTTTCAAATCCAATATTTGGATCTGCAATGAAAACAAAAAAAAAAAATCAAAATCGTGAGCATCAAACATGAATTGGTTCTGGAAATGCCTCTTGGTGCCAATTCAGGAAACTCTGGATACCTTTTCATCAGGTATGGGGCCACAGTGCAGACAGGAAGCAACGCAAGTCCTACAAAGACCCCACATGTCATTGCTGGCTCAAAAGAGTGGCTGTTTCCTCACAAATCACTATAATGCTTGGTCCAAAACACAGTGAGGTTCAGCACATGGCCCCCTCCCTGCCTGCTTTGCAGAAGGTAGGGCCTTTGGTCCTCCCTCAGCCTCCTAGCACGGGGCCACCTGAAGCTGTGCCTTCATTTCCTCTCCCTGAGACAAGGGGAGCCACCCTGTCTTGATGCTGATGCTGCTGATGCTGCTTCTAGTTCCAGCTCTCTTTCTGAAGTGCAGCAGAGAAAAGAGAGGCCAAACATATTGGCCCCTCTTCTCTGCTGCACTGCCAGGATAGTGTTGCAGGATCCAACCTGGGTCGGTTGCCAGGACCAGAAGTGTTGTCTTCTGAGCTTTCAGAGTCATGCTTGGAAGCCCATCCTCGGGGAACTTCTTCACACAGAGAAGTTCTCTGAAGATGGGCTCCAGCGTTATGTCCAAAAGCTCGGAAGGCAAAAACTTCTGGTCCCGGTGACCGATCCAGGTTGGATCCAGGAAAAGAAGGCCCTGCACCCTCACCAAGCTTAGGCAGGGGAACCCTCAGCGACCAACCTGGCAAACGGTTGCAAAGCAAACAGCACAACTGTACACGGAAGTAGCAGGTGGAAGGAGTCTTCTGGCTCCCAGCTACAATGGATAAGAAAAACAATCATCTGCAGCCTGGCAAAACTCAGCACTGCCTTCTCCGCCTTCCTTGAATTAATTAATCCGATCAGTGAATCTGATTAAGCAGAATTAATTTGGTGTGGCACAGCCTGAGTGGAAAGGAAGCATGATCTCCACTATACTGACCGGTTCCCGAGGTTGAAAAAAATGAAACGGAAGAGGCAGCCAGGGACGGGAGCAACCTTGGAGGCCCTCCGCCCTCTCTCCGAGCAGCAACCTCTTAACTCCTTGGGGCTGATCGGGCAAGTTATCTCAGTGCCACTGGCTCATGAGCCCCCTTTTTGGAGCCCTGTCTTCTCCCTCTGTGGAAGCATCATTCATGATCCTCAACACAGGCTAAGCAGTGGAAATGCAGGGCCAGGCAACAGCTAAGCTGAGGGAAAGCAAAAATAAAAATTGTGTGTGTTGTGTCATTTTCTAAGACACACTAGCTAAAAATGACCCCTCTGTGTGTGTGTGTGTGTAGAGAGTGCAGGGACTTTCACCTTCATCAGCAAATGGGGCAAGATAGCCAAGACTAACCCAGGTGTCTTGCGGGTATCTCGCCCAAGTGTACAATTCTGAACAAGACTCTTCCCTTGCTTCTTATCAACGGTTTAACCCGGGATCCTCAAACTTGGCAACTTTAAGACTTGTGGACTTCAACTCCCAGAATTCTCCAGCCAGCAGAGCTCTGCTGGCTGGAGAATCCTGGGAATTGAAGTCCACAAGTTTTAAAGTTGCCAAGTTTGGAGACCTCTGGTTTAGCCTCTTCAAGCGCTCTGTAGTCCATAACCCACAGCCAGCCTCTTCACAGAGCTTCAATGTCCTATTGCTTTTTTCCCTTCCGCAGTTCTTAATTCTGGCCCAATTTTGGGCCAGAATCACACATCTCAAGGTCAGGGCTAATGCCTCTAGGAGGAAAAATCCAGATTTCTGCTTAGGTAAACCACTGTAACAAAATACTGGAGTTGCTTTTAGAACCTGCAGAGGAGAAAAGACCGCAGGCTCCGCAGCGTCCACTGGGTTCTTATATCAGGTGTCTTTTCCCAGCCCCACCTTCTAGAACGGGCGGGGGAGTGTGGCCCTTTAATGACTTGTGGACTTCAACTCCCAGAATTCTTGAGCCCAGCATGGTGCACGGCTGGCTCAGGAATTCTGGGAGTTGAAGCCCACGAGTCATTAAAGGGCCACACTCCCCCGCCCCTGTTCTACAAGACCCAGGGAGAACACAAAAAGAACCGTGATCTCAAGAACCTTTCAGGATACCAAGAAGGAAAAAGAGAATCAGTAGTCACTTAAAAAAATAAAGCACACCAAACCGCCATCTCTAGGGAAGCAAAACCAGATACCACATTGCTCATTTTCCAGTATCAAGTCTCCTAAAGTTAACTTTGTAGAAACACCATTTCACCAACACTTCAGAGCAGCAGCAAATATTCACAGTACTGTTACAAGCGGCGGCTTGTCCAGACACTGATAGCCTGGTCCCTTGACAGAAACACCCTCCACTTTTGGGAAGTTAAATGCAAAAAAATAAAAGAAACCAAGACAGGTAGACTCTGTCTAGCAAGTGCAATACTTGTAGGGGCTGGAATATGCCAGGGAAATGGAGAGGGGTGAGCAGAACACCCAAGTGCATGATTCAGCCCCAGCGTATGAAGGCAGACCTATGGCTAGCAGGTTAAAAGACTGTCCCGTGTGCCAACAAAAGAGCATGTGCAGCTTCTTCTACTCCCCAGTCAAGTCAAGGGCAGCATCCAGGTTCAGACCAGGAGGGTTACCGTAGTGCTGTTTCATAAAAATCACCACTTCCTTTCAAATAACAGACAGACAGTTCCCACCAACTTGTTCTTGCTCAGGAACAGAGTCCAAAAATGCTGCTTTCCTACTTCCCAAGCCTGACAATCTCTTCAGCTTGATTCTGGAGAGCATGAAGCCCTCTCCCCTTCCGATCAATGCCGGATCTGCATACCGGGGAGAGGGTCACCTAATCATCACCCCAGCAAGGGCCCTCCTGTTTCGGGGGCCCAAATCTTCAGGGCAACTTTCCGAGATGTCTACTTGCTACATAGCTTCACATCCTGACTTGCGTCATGTCACAGCTTCCACTGGGCCAGGAAGTAGCTTTGCGAGGGGAACCTATAAAACCACCGGACTTTGTTTCTTGTGGTCGATATTTTATTAATCCCAAAGACAACGAAGAAAAGGAACGGCTTTCGCCTTGTTGGTGGAAACTGAGGAACAAACCAGTAAGGAAAGCAAAGGAAAATACACACAAACTTTCTTGTGACAGAAAGAGGAGAACTGGTGGAGATGATATTCCTCTGAGACCGTTTTGCTGACAGATTATGAGCTGAAGATGCTGGTTCATTGGCAAACTAGATATCCAAACCAGGGCCAGTGGTGGTGAGGGGTGGGTAAATGTCCCATCCTTTCAAGTCCTGCCTAAGCCCAGGGCGCAAGTGTTTCCTCACCAAGACACACACTGCCCCACAAATTATGCCAAGAATGGATCTTTAAAAGGTTGACTTTAAAAAAACCTCCTGGGCTGCAGTTTGTCAGTCTGGTTTGGAGCGTGTGAAGAAGGCAGTTCAACAGTACGAGGAGGAAAAAAAAGAAGAAGAAAAAGAAACAGCTTTGTCTACAGGCAGGCAAACAACCGTGGCTAACGATGGGGTAACAAAGCTGCTGGACAGGATGGGAGACCCAGCCGATATGAGCTGCTGCTGCTGCTGCTTCTGCTGCTGCCACCACCGCTGCTGCTGTTCTAATTGGCTTGTACTGTCTGAAGGAGAGCGAGGTGGGGAGGGAGACTATACAGAGAAGACTGTACAAATTGGGCGGGCCTTCCTCCTCCCCTCTGATGACCAAGGTCGTCTCTACCTGTCCTTCAGTTCTCGTGTCACTCGCTTGGTGATACGCCCGCACATCAGACCAATCAGGAACAGGACACAGATGCCTGCACTGATCACTGACAGGATGTAGTTCTTGGAGGGAGACGTCACTACTTGCATGGCCAGATCCGAAAAGCCTTCCGCTGGGGCCACCTGGCAAAAGGAAAAGGAGCCATCAGCTACCAAGCCCAAGGAAAGGCACACCAACCCAACCAAGACAGGTGGACTTGGGCTGGCAAAGCAGGAGACAAACAATAGTCTACTCTGTTCCAATGAAATTATGGTAAAAAGCTAATTTCACCTGGGCAAATTCTGTAGAAATCTCGTAAATTATCAGTCTGGCTGGAGTAGAAGGTAGAACTAAGGATCTTAAAAAGCTTAACAAGTTTAAAACCAGAGTGTTAGAACATGCCCAAATAAATTTTGGAGGTCCCCACTTTGCTCTGGGTAATGATTACTGCACTTTTCTTTAAAACTTTCCAGATGTCTAAGGAGGGGAACCACATTTTTAAGGTAAAAAATTCTGTTAATCTTTGATGCCTTTTAAATCAGTGTTTGTCAATTTAAGACGTGTAGACTTCAACTCCCAGAATTCCCCAGCCAGCATGTTGTGAAGGTTAAGATATACTTCTTTAAATGCATCCAAGCTAAAGTTCCACATAATCTGTAAGTAGAACTTTCTTCAAAGTTCATGCTGGACAAAACATTCTACAATTGTTTACAGATCAATCCCTAACTTTATTACCACCCGCTCTCATAGTAGCATGCCTTCACATCAATTTGCTGTGAAAGTATTTCCTCTTTAACAAACAAAGCCAGTGATGTTCTTTTCCACACAAAGTGCAAGAGAGGTCCAGATCATGAATAGAACAGAAATGGAACAGGAGGTTGATAATTAAAGGGGGTAAAAATTTTCATGAATTTTTAGAACTATGATGAAATTAATTGAATAGTGAATGAAATAAAGTATGTGATAATATTGCAAACGTGACAGATAAAAGCATATAAGTATAATAAATATAGAAATGAAATAAGAATTTTAGATACCATTTTAAAATAAGATAGGAGAATATTGAAAGAAAAATGATATGAATTGGAAATGAATATAATTGTGATGAATATAAATGATATGAAATTGATTATAATAAAAGAATATGTAATCAAGGCCATGTTTGTATTGAAATGTAAAAACCTGGAACCACATTGTCACCAAGATATGTTTTTAAAATAAAAAAAATAAAAACTTATTTATAAAAAAAGAAAAAATGGGACAGGAGTAGGGGTAGAGGTAGGCGTAGAATAGGAATAGAACAGAAAATGGAATAGAATAGAATTGTATTCACACTTTAAATGTACACTAATCAGCATACATTAAAATGAAATTT
Source organism: Laticauda colubrina (assembly GCA_015471245.1). Lineage (NCBI taxonomy): Eukaryota > Metazoa > Chordata > Lepidosauria > Squamata > Elapidae > Laticauda > Laticauda colubrina. The sequence goes on along the minus strand of BLBF01000045.1, from coordinate 21,882,256 downwards.
CGTTACATTCTGCTCATCATTTAATGTCATCTGTTTAAAATTCCTCATTTGCCATTCCCCCTACATCTATTCTCATATGGAGAGGCAAATATTCAGTTAGGCATGCATACACAGTGATCTCAGGTGAATAATCTCTCAACTGACATGCATTTTTGACACCCCAGGGTCATGTAAAATCGTCATTTGCAACCTTCCCAGCCAGTTTCCAAACAGGCAGTCAGTGGGGGGGGGGGGAGCCGGATTCACTTAACAACCACATGATTCACTTAAGAACCATAGTGGATTTGCTTAACAAATGTGGCAAAAAATGGTTGTAAAATCACATACAACTCATTTTATAATCGCCTTTGCTTAATAATGGAAATTCCAGTCCCAACTGTGTTCATAAGTGAAGGACAACCTTGTATGGGGGATGAGACCCAGCCTCCCTGCCAGGACACCAAACCCTTCCCAGGATCTCTTTTACCTCCCCTTAGTTCCCTCCTCATTTCCAAGCATGTCGATGACTCTTCTATTCCCATTTAAGAAAGTCGTTAAGTGCCACCTCGCTCACCTTCGCAGCAAAGCTCCACATTTCGATCCGGTCGTTAAGGCGTTTTTTGCATTCTGGCTGTAACCGTACCCGCTTGTCCTCCAGAGCCTCCATGAGGCAGGACATTTCTGCAGAATGAAGGAAACACTGTCACAAAAAGGTTGAAGGGGTCAGGAAAGTCCCTGCCACACTGCAAACCACCAATAGGACAGTATCCCCAGGAAGGAGGCTTCCCTTAGTGCAGGAATCCCCAAATTTGGCAACTTTAAGACTTGTGGACTTCAACTCCCAGAATTAAGTTTGGGAACCCCTGCCTTAGTGCATGTTGCAGGTATCTTCCCAGCCAACTTCTTTCTCCTTCATCCCCATCCCCAAAATACAATTAAAAATTTAAAAAACCATTTTAGAGATCATCTGAAAACAAGATACTTCCAATTTGAAACATTTCCACCCCCAAAAAAGTTTGAAAAGCAGGTTTAAAAAATGCCCCTGTCCTCCCCAATCTCTCTTTAGAGCAAGTGGCTGGTTTTAAGTTTCTGGGTTTTTAAGTTTCCAAAAGAGGACCTGACCTGGGGGGGCTCACATTACAGCCCTGGTCGAAAGGGTCCAGCAGAGATTATACAACCTGAGACTTCTCAGAAAGTAACCACTGAATGAAAAACTGCTGGTGACCTTCTACTGCTACACCATAAAGAGTATCTTAATTTACTGCACCTCTGTATGGTTTGTCAATTGCACAGTGGCAGATAGGAAAGCACTCCAAAGGGTTAACATCACTGCCCAGGGGGTCGTGGGTTGCCCTCTCCCCTCTTTGGAAGAGCTCTATCGCTCCTGCTGCCTTAAGAAAGTTCAAAACATCCTCAAAGATCCATCTCATCTTGGGAACCCTTTTTTTGGAACTATTATCATCTGGCAGATGATAGAGAATAATAAAAACAAGGACAGATAGGCTGAAAAACAGCTTCTATCCCAGAGCAGTACCTCTGTTGAATTCTACCGTATATAGTGCAATATTGATGCAATATCAGGGGTTTTCAATTTCATGTATAGAATGTGAAGGTTGTAAACAGCTGGAGTGAACGGACTTTGTGGTCAGAACAGCCTTATTGTCTTAGCACTCCACTGACCAATCGGTTAACGCAAAACTTACGCCGGCCTCTTCCTGGAGTGATGGCAGCACAGTGGTGCTTGATGTCCAGCGCGCAGGCTGTGTGAAGGACAGGATCCACAAAAATGTCAGCCTTGCTTTCCTTCAGCATGTTCAGCACCTCCTGGAGAGCAGAAAACACCATCAGATAGGAAGTCGTTTTCGAGCCAATGAAAACCGAAGGGCTTGGGGTTTTGGCATGAAGTAGAAGTAGAAGCAAAGTGCAGAACAAATATGGGCAGCGCTCATCCAGGGCAGTGGATTCTGGATATACTCCTAGCTGGTAGTTAAAATTAATGTGAAAACAAAACCCTTGCAAGGCTACTGTTGGGGTGGACGATTGTGGCTGCATCTCAACAATGCCTTAAAGAGGGAAGAGGGGAGTCAGTGGGCCATTCCAGCTGGAATAAAGAGGGAGAGGTGCAAGTTAAAATAAAACTAACGGTTGGAATCCTTAAAGATGCCATTTAAAGCAGGGGATCCCAACCCCCAACTGCAGTCCAACTCTGGGCCTTGAGCCACTGTGCTGCCCCACTCACACGTCAGTGTGGTTTATGGAGGGTTTGAGTTGTCTTCTTCACCTGGATTTAGAACCGAAGCCAGCCAAGAGCAAGCCCAGATTAATCCCCCAGGCAATGGCCAATTAGTCCATAGCACAAAGAGCAAACTGCTCAAACAGCAAGTCCAATAAACGAACATAAGGCCTCCAGGCAAAACTTAAAACCACATCCATGTTAGCTCACGGGTTATAATAATTCAGAGTGCCAGGAAACACAAACAAGCACACAGCCATGACCAACACATGTTGCTTCCAGAAACGCCTCCCTCTGTCTGCCGTGCTAAATAGCTCCCAGCTCAGCCCATCTAGAGGGGTGGGCCCTTTTCCCGAGCAATCTGGCAGACCTCAGTTTCTCTGCCCTGCATGCTCTGAGATGTACCATGGCAGGTAGCTCCTCCCTCTCCTGTTCACTGGCCTGCAAGCTCTCCCCAGCTGAGGCCTGTTCTGCTGGCAGGTCAGGGTCAGTAATTCCTGATGTGCCAGGAATGATCTCATTCCAAGAGCCTCAGTGGCACAGTGGTTACAGTACAGTATTGCAGTACAGTATCTGCTGAATGCTGACTGCCTGCAGTTTGGCAGTTCAAATCTCACCAGGCTCCAGGTTCACTCAGCCTTCCATCCTTCTGAGGTGGGTAAAATGAGGACCCAAATTGTGGGGGCAATAGACTGACTTTGTAAACCGTTTAGAGGGGGCTGGAAAGCACTGTGAAGTGGTATATAAGTCTAAATGCTATTGCAATTTTCCTTCCCTTCCCTTCCTTGTGGTTAGATTGCAGCATTGCAGGCTAATTCTGCCCACTGCCAGGAGTTCAATTCTCACCAGGCTCAAGGTTGACTCAGCCTTCCCTCCTTCCAAGGTGGGTAAATGAGGAGCCAGACTGTTGGGGGCAAGAGGCTGACTCTGTAAACTGCTTAGAGAGGGTTGCAAAGCACTGGGAAGCAGTATATAAGTCTATAAGGGCTATGGCTATTCTTTGAGTCGACCTCTGAGGAAGCATCTAAGGAGTCATCCAAAGGAGACATCACAGCCATTCGGAACCAGGCCCCACAAGTGGTGGGTGAGTATGCAAGCATACTCGCACTTGTGCAAACAGTGGGCAAGGGCATGCACATGCTCCCCATTTGCACAAGCGGCGGGCATGTGTCTGCCTCTCATGCAATTGGAGCTGCACATGCGCACACTTGCTCACCGCTCACGTGAAACTAATCCCCTCTCCACCCCACCCCCCGGTCCACAAAGGTTGTGGAACTCTGATTTAAAGACCACAGTTCCAATTCCAGATATCTTCCAAAGGCAGACAAATGCTACTGACTCCAAGGTGCCTCCCTCCCCTTGGAAGACGAGAGCCAGTGCTTTTATCTGTGTGTCCATTATCTGTGTGTGCGGCAGGACCACTCACCTTTTTGCACATCTCTGCTTTAATTTTGAGCAAATTTACTTTCAGGCACTCTTCCACCTGCCCTGTCTGCTCCTGGGCTGCGGCCTCTTCTGCGCACAAGTTAAAAATCTGTAAGGACATAAAGCAGGTTAGAATGGAGCCATCACAGGACAACAACCTAGCAAAGTTCAAGTATTTATAAAAAGAGAACAGAAACATGGAACATGTGAACAAGGATGGCAGCAAACAAAGGGGAAGGAATGCTGTCTCTTTGCCCATGACAAGTGGATTTGTGCTCAAAATAGTTTATCCTTGTATTCTGGAGCCAAGGGACAGAGAGCACCACTATATTTAAGGGTGGAAACTTTATCTGAGAAATGTGGCCTAGGATCAAATTTAGAAGCTAGTCATTTAAGATGATACCAGCTTGGTAATAATAGGTTTAAAAACATCATGGAATGGGAAGTGCTCAGAGGTTGTAGAAGGCTTTGGCAGTGTGCTATGGCCATTACAGAGGCAAATGTGAGTTTAGAATTACATCAATACAAGCAGAGTTTCCAAATATGGAAAGTACATCCTTTCCAGATATTCTGCGTCAGTCCAACCTCAAGTACTGGACCCAATTCTGGGCGCCACATTTTCAGTAGGATTCAGGGAAGCTGGAACAGGTTCACAGTGAGGCAATGTGGATCTGCAAGGGAGCAGAAAAATTGTCGAGGAAGGAAGACCGAGGGAGCCTGGTTAGACCGGAAGAGGGGGAGGTTAGTAGGAGAGCCCTTCTCAAAAACCAGAAAATGTGGCCTAAAGAACACCTTGTACAATGAAATCAAACATATTTTTCAGTGCACATCATGACCATGAAAATAAACACAAACACACATCCTTCACAATCTATACAACTGAACTGAAAACCCAGTATTGCATTAATATTGCACTATACAGTAGAATTCAAAGTTACAGTAGAGTTAGTGCCCTGGGATAGAAGCTGTTTTTCAGCCTATTTGTCCTTGTTTTTATTGTCCTATACTGTCTGCCAGGTGATAATAGTTCAAAAATAAGGGATGCCCAGGATGAGATGGATCTTTGAGGATGTTTTGAACTTCTTAAGGCAGCGGGAGCTATAAAGCTCTTCCAAAGAGGGGAAGAGGGCAGCCAATGATCCTCTGGGCAATGATATTAACCCTCTGGAGTGCTTTCCTATCTGCCCCTGTGCAATTGGCAAACCATACAGAGGTGCAGTAAGTTAAGATGCTCTCTGTGGTGCAGCGGTCGAAGGTCACCAGCAGTTTTTCATTAAGTTGTTGTTTCCTGAGAAGCCTCAGGTAGTATAATCTCCGCTGGGCCCTTTTAACCAGGGCTGCAATGTGGGCACCCCAGGTCAGGTCCTCTTTGATGGTAACACCCAGAAACTTAAAACCGGCCACTTGCTCCACTAGGTCTCCATTGATAACCTCTGCCTTATTCCAGGAAAACAGGGCACAGAATGAGAGCCAGAACGTCTTCCTAAATGTCTTGCCATCACCGGACATGCTCCAGACAGCTCTAAATTGGATGGTCATAACTGAGCCCAGAATTAGTTGTAAATCATCATGATCTTAAGATGAGGAACCGATTTTATGGTTGCTTTTGCAGCGGTGAATGCAAAAGGCCATAAATATGGGCACTTTGGCCAAGTGCCCAAAATTGGTCACATGATTGTGAACGTGCATGTGACACAACTTCAAAACCGGGTTGTAAGAAGCTCTGGGGAAGTCCACTGTAATTTAAAACAGTCACTAAGCAACTGGTCGTAAAGTCAAGGGCTGCCTGTAATTTGGATTCTGGCACTGAGCAGGGAGTCAAACTTGATCACTGTAATGGCCCCTTTCAATTCAGTGGCTCTAAGTCAGAGATCTCCAAACTTGGCAACTTTAAAACTTGTGGACTTCAACTCCCAGAATTCTAGGAATTGAAGTCCACAAGTCTTAAAGTTGCCAAGTTTGGAGACCCCTGTTATATGTATTTGCAAGTTCAGGTTTTTCTCACAAGTATCAGATATTCTTGCAGGGACTGCCAGTTGCTGGCAATTTGGCAGTTCAAATCCCACCAGGTTCCAGGTTGACTCAGCCTTCCGTCCTTCCAAGGTGGGTAAAATGAGGACCCAGATTGTTGGGGGCCATAGGCTGACTCTGTAAACCACTTAGAGAGGGCTGCAAAGCACTGTGAAGCGGTATGTAAGTCTAAGTGCTATTGCTATTATTAGATTTATCGGCTGTCATGGTGTTGTTGCATTTAATTCCTTCTTCACCTGGATGGTAATGTCATTTTGGTCTAGAGTTGTTTCTCTCAACCTTGGTAACTTTAATATAGGTGGACTTTAACTCCCAGATTTAGCTGTCTGGGAAATTCTGGGAGTTGAAGTCCACCTACCAGTATCTTAAAGTTGACAAAATTGAGAAATCCTGTCCTACAGTTTAGTGCTCATGTATTTTTCCAATGGCTTCACCTGCTTATTTTTTAGAAACTTCCCCCTTCCCCAGCATTCCACTGAAAGTCCTGTTCAGCCTGCTGAGAGCTGAAGTCCAAGCTCCCTACCATATAGGTAGGGTATGGTAAGGATCTTGGACTTATACAAGCAGTATAAGTCTAAGTGCTATTGTTATTGTACTACAGAGAGGATTGCTCCAGAATTCATCCAAGAACTCAAATCCTCATTGGCAACTGCATTTTGTCTGTAGTAGAAAAGTTCAAATAACAGGAATTCCAGCTTTTAGCTTTTCTGTTTCTTCCAAAAGACATAGAGGAGAGGTATTTTCACAGAGATCTTAAGCTGCAGAAAGACTCCATTAACCTCAGGCAAAAATTCCAATAAAGGAATGTTATCATTCCAAAGGTGCTTTTTTTAAGAGGCAACTGGATTTTCTGATTTTTCTTTGAAGCTGTTTCGCTTCTCATCCAAGAAGCTTCTGCCTCTCCCCACCATCCAGTCAGAGCTAAAGCAGCTTCTTGGATGAGGAGTGAAACATCTTCAAATAAAAAAAAAAAAGAAAGTCCAGCTGCCTCTTGAAAAAAAGCACCTTTGGAACAATCATGACCTGGAGGACTTAGAATCTCCAGAGACAAAAGAATTTAATGAATGAGCTGAGTTCTGTTATACGATACTAAACTCTTTTTCCAGAATGTTTCACTCCATTCATAAATGTAAATTCAATATAAATGATGGCAATTGTGATAAAGGGATTCACAGAGTTTTATACCCTGGTTCATGATACCTATTATTTAAATGATATGGTTAAAGGTGATAAGAACTTGTTAACATATTTAGGGGGAAGGATGACTGAATCTGGAAGCTCCCACCTCTTCTGAGCAGTGCATTTGCAACTGAGGATCTAACCGGTAATCCAGAGCAGATTCCTCAATGATCACTCGAATCTGATCTTCACAGTCTGAAGAAAGACGCTGTTCAGAAACAAGAACAAGAATCATTGTCACACTGGAGAAGAACCAAGCCAGATGTCATTCTCAACATCTGACTTGCCATGCAGCTGAAAGAAGATAAAAACTGGCCAATTTAGTAATATCTAGCCTTGCAATATAAAAAATCCTCTCCAAACTGTTTACAAGCTATATTACAGATCAGTTGTAAAACAAAACACAATATTTATTTTGTTCAAAAGCAAACTATTTTCATGGTGGTTGATGAGATGGCTCGACCTGCCTTTTCACTTCTGCTTTTTTTCCTTTTTGTTTGTTTCTATAAGGCCACAATTGCAGTTTTGTTTTGTCTTTTCAGCACAATGAACAGGAGGATGGGTATCCAATCCTATCTCCAAACCAACAAACAGTAATTTGCGTCATCAAGCTCATATTTTTTCAGGGTCGCAGAAAAACAAGACTCTTCATCCAGCTAAACTCTTAGGTAAAAGCCCTTGAAACCCACAGCCGTTGTTGGTTTCCAGACTAGACAGCTGGATTGCACAAATTCATGCAATTTGGAAGCCTGATTTGATGATCCAGACCAGTAATCCCTGTCGATGTTTTTGGTCAAACTGCTTCCAAACAAAAGTCTCTAGGTCAGAGGCCAAGCTAGCAGGTCAGTGAAAGTGCCCAACACATCAGCCTTCTTGTTTCTAAAGTCGCTAAAGAAGAACTTCGGCACAAATGTGAGTTATGAGGATACCTGATGAACCAATAAATGTTCTTTGTTATGGACATCTTGTTGAGTTATCTATCTGCATCTGTACAGTTTATAAATCCACCTCTATGCAGAAGGCAGAAAACATATTGTTCTTGGAAGCTTCGAGGCTGCCACATTTAGTGCCTGGGGATTTGGGAGGGGGGATTTCTTAGTGAGTAGAAGATTAGACACAACAACATTCTTTCTTAAAAGTCAAGGACAAGTTACCCTGCACCTGGAGAGGAGTGTCTGGACTCTGGAGGAATGGCTCTATTTGGGATGACATTTGATTGGGCCACCTGATGGACTGATGGGTGCAGGGGATGGATCTTTGAATTTCTCTTGGAAGGAAAAACCCAAAACTCTCATATTCAGGTTTTCTCCAGATGTGCCAATATGACTTCTCTAATAAATTCTTACTTGGATAGACTTTGTTTCTGAGTGCTGAATGATTATGGGGGAGTCTCACTGGAACACTGACAACGCACAGGACAGCATTACCTGGTCTGCATATTTCAGTTTCAGGCAAGATATGACCTGCCCTTCCAGCTCTGACTCCTCCTTGGCTTTATTCAGAATGCTCTGGCAGAATTTGGGAATGTCTGCTTTGCATGCCTTCCTGAGCACTGGATTCAGACGATAATCTGCCAGAGAGAAAAAGGTTAAATCAGGCTTGAAGATTCACAGGGGAGGCATCTCTGCAGAGCTGTGCTGGGTTTACAAAGCAGCCTACAAGTAGAATTGCATCTGAATGCTCTCTAATGGAGCAAATTATAAAGGCATTACTGGGAAGAAAGGTCTGGAATACCGTTTCCAAACACTTAAAGAGACTTCATTTTTAAGCAGCAAATGTGCACAGATTATGAGTACAAAAAATGGCTTCACTGAACTGCAGACAATGCTTGTTGGAATCTCAAAAGGCAGAGATAATGGTTGAATGTGATACTCTTTGTCTGGTTAAATGAGAATTCAAAATTACCATGATTTTATATTGAGCAAAATAGCCTCGGCCCCAGGTCTTTTCCAGTTCAGTGGCTTTTTCCATTGTAGGTTTTTTTTAATGGAAAGTAGATTTCGCATTCAGTATGATTCAAGGCAAAAATGAAATAAAATGATTCATTTTAAGCAAAGAAGAGCTCTCACAATTTCACCTAATTCCAATTGGGTAATGCAATGGACATTTTGTTAGAGAAAGTTGCTTTGGCTACCTAATGCAGAATTCAATTTCCCTTTTTCCCTCCCTCCTTTTTCCTCAATTTCCCTTTTTCCCTCCCTCCTTTTTTGTGGTTGTGTGCTTGGTCTTTATTGAATTAATCTCTTTGTCTGTGCCAAAGTCCCTCCCAGTCATGCTAGCTGAGATTCTTTCAACCAGCCAAAGTCCAAATTTGGGACTTTCCATAAGCCAGGTAAATTCTTCTCTGAGATACATTTCCTCTCTAATTCAAATATATTTAGTAAGTTGCATCCAAGTGCATTTGTAGATTTGATCATTACATTTCAGTTAACTTTGAAATAATAAAATGCTCTGTATGAAGATGACAGGTCTGTGACCATCATGGGAAATTTCATTCGGAAGGCACCCGCCGTGGGTAGATATGAGCAGACATAAATGCACACCCTACAGGAAAACAAGCATGACATTCTGCTCAAACAAGCTCTGTGTGTGGGTATGGTGATTTCAAATGCAGAGAGGCGACTAGAAATCAGAGCTTTCAGTACTACACAATAAAAGCAAACAACAAACACAAATAATACACTCCAGAACGAGAAAGCAGAGGAGCATTTCTAAGGAACACGATCAAAGAAAATTGTGAACTCCTTTTGCAGGTTTTCAATTCACTTCAAAGCCCCGAATGCAACTTGTCCTGCCTAGCGAATAGAATCCTCTCACAAACGAAGGCAGGCCATTCTGTTCGGGTTCCACGCAGCCCCAGACCATTACCTGTGTTCTGGGTAATCTGGCGCTTTGTGATCATCTGCTTGCATTTGGGATCCATCACCTCGCTGTTTTTGTTCTGTTTCAAGCACTGCAGCATGTTCTTTGCATCTGCTTCTGGGCAGAACCTCTGCCAATCAAGAGAGACAGAGAAACAACAACTCAGCAAGGAGAAACCTCTCCCGTACTTGGACATCTCCTCCAAGTAGGAAACAGTGCAGGAAGGCAAAGCCAGGCAGGGCGGAGAGCCTCCTGCTTGGACTGGCTCAGAGATCCATCCTTCCTCCAAGACCCAGACCGAGAACATGGAGCACTGGATCTCTCTGAAATGCCTGCCCCAATTGTATGGGGCATGGTCTGAGAACCATCTCTATTGGAGTGAAGCTCTCTGAAAGAGAATGACCTTCTTAGAAGAGACACTCCACTGCATGATTGATCCTATCAAACACAACAAACCCTAGGTGGAGTATTAGCAGGGGAGGGGTTGGGTTCAGGTGGACCTGTTTAATAATGTTATTTGGCTAACTGCCAAATCCCACCCCTGGCTGGCTATGCTCACCCCACCCCGCCACTCCCAGGAGTTTGCACACAGCCTGTTTTGGATTTAATTTATTTGTCAAGCAATTATAAGATAACAGGTATAAGTGAAAACAGTTATGAATACATGGATACATATAAGAAAAATAAAAAATAAAGGAAACAATAGGATAGGGACAGTAGGCACGTTGGTGCGCTTATACACGCCCCCTACAGACCTCTTAGGAAAGGGGTGAGGTCAATAGGAGACAGTCTAAGGTTAAAGTTTTTGGGGTTTGGGGAAGAAACCACAGAGTCAGGTAGAGGATTCCAGACACTGACCCCTCTGTGGCTGAAGTCGTATTTCCTGCAATCAGATTTGGTGCAATTAACCTAGAGTTTGTATCTATTGTTTGCTCTTGTATTGTTATGATTGAAGCTGAAATATTCATTGACAGGTAGGACATTGCAATGTATGATTTTATATGCTATATTTAGATCAGACTGAAGACGGCATAATTCTAGGTTTTCTAGGTCTAGAATTTCAAGTCTGGTGGCATAAGATATTCTGCAACGAGTAGAGGAGTGGAGAACTCTTCTTGTGAAATATTTCTGGACTTTCCCAACTGCATCAATATCAGATACGTAATGCAGGGTGTGAGGTAAGTGCAGAGCACCCCTTGGGGGCTCTGGGAGGAGGGAAAACGGGCCTCCTGGAAGTTCTGGAAGTCCGGAAATGAGCCCACTTCCAGGGTCCAGAGGACCTCCGGAGCCAGGGGGAGGCCATTTTCACCATCCCAGAGGCCAAGGGAAGTCTCAAGAGGCCAGGGAAAGCAAAAAACAGGCCTCCTGGATGTTCCAGAAGTCCGAAAACAGGCCCATTTCCAGTCTCCAGAGCACCTCCGGAGCCCAGGAAGGCTGTTTTCGCTGTCCCAGGAAAGCCTCCAGAGCCTGGAGAAGGTGAAAAACAGGTCTCCCACCATGGTGGTGCACAATCCTTGCACAGAGGAAATGAGGGATGAGGGCATTAAACATGCTGAGCCTTGCATACCCATCCCTTAACACGCCCCTCACTGCAGGAGCCGTAGTGGTGCCATGGTTAGAATGCAATATTTCAGGCTAATTCTGCCCACAGCCTGGAGTTCAGTCCTGACCATTTTAAGGTTGACTTAGCCTTTCATCCTTCTGAGTTGGTAAAATGAGGACCCAGATTGTTGGGGGCAATAGGCTGGCTCTAGAAACCACTTAGAGAGGCCTGTAAAGCACTGTAAAGTGGTATTTAAGTCTAAAGGCTATTGCTATTTTCCTTCTTTCCTTCCTGTTAAATTCAGTATTGCAGGCTAACTCTGCCCACTGCCATGAGTTTGATTCTCACTGGCTCCAGGTTGACTCACTTTCATCCTTCCGAGATGGGTAAAATGAGGACCCTGTGTCATGCCCCTGTTGGAATATGATTCCAAGGGGGAGGTTGAGCAGCTGACAGGGAGTGGGAATGTGGCTCTGGTGGCTGTGGAAGAAACTGGGGAAGGGCACAGTCTGGCTGGGCATTCAGAGGAAGACCCAGGCCCACCCCCTCTTCATCCTAGGGCACGCAGGGAGGAATGGAGAAGGGAGCAACGTGGGTTACGGGGGAGAAAAGGGTCCTGATTCCCTTCATTAGCTGCAGCTGGGAAAACAGGATTTAAAAAGGTTGTTTGCGTACAGTATCTTGCTGGAAGCAAAGTGTGAATTATTTTGGTTTGTCGAGTCTTATCTGGGTTCTGGCATCCTTCCAACTGTGTGTGTTTCATTGTCTTTTGAAGTCTGCAATTCCTTATCCTGCCCTGTGTCGTTAATTGCTGCAGCGGGGGTTGTGTTTTTATTTATAATCAATTTGTACTTTGGGTTTGGACTGAATTTCTTCCCTTTAAGAACTGTTCTTAGGAGAGATTTTTCTCCAGCCAATGATAATTGGACATTGGGGGCCAAGTTGGAAGTATTAAAGGTACTTTACCTACTTTTGGGACTTTGTTGCTTTTGTGCCACGCTCCTTTGGGTCATTATACCCAGATTGTTGGGGCCAAGAGGCTGACTCTATAAACCACTTAGATAGGACTGTAAAGCATTGTGAAGCGGTGTATACGTTTAAGGGCTATTTCTATTCCTTCCTACATGAAGCGGTCTAAGGGCTATTGCTATTGCTTCTGCTATTCACTCTCTGAGCCTGAACAGCCAGCCTTGAAGATGATTTTATATAAATTATGATGAACAAGTAGTTATACCCATTTGTTTAGTGACCATTCACACTGAAAACAGTGACTTATGACCACTACATGCACTTATAACCATCGCAGCATCCCGATGGTCACAGGATCACAATTTGGGCAACCAGCATGTATTTAAGATTGTTGCAGAGTCTTGGGGTCCTGTGATCTCGTTCTTGAGACAAGAACTGGTCATCTTTACCTTGATCATCTGTTTGCAGACCCGCATGAGGGTGTAATCCAGTTCTGGATCCATCATCTCTGTCTCTTGGAGTTTGAAGACTTTTTGGTGGCAGCGAATGCTCAGCTGTTTCTTGTTTTCTTTCAAACACTCAATGATCTGCAGGGAGAGGAGGTGAGCACTGAGTGTAAGAGGGCAGCACTGATGAAACAGGAGACTGGGTAAAAGACGATATACTCTTTGGCCAAAATGCATTTTGGTGAGAAGACCATTATGATAGGTAGCATCAAATCCCAGACCAGCCCAAGACCAGCCTTTGCAAGGCCTGGACTGAAAGGACCTGTTGCACAGATTACACACCATTGTTTCTTAAACCTGGCACTTGAAGATGTACGGACTTCAACTCCCAGAATTCCACAATCAGCCATGGCTAAAATCTGAAATTAGCCAAGGTTGAGAAATACTCGGTGATATTCTTAAAGTTTTAGTAGTAAAATGTTTAACTTGAGAATAAGTAAAACTGTAATTTAAGAGGCAAGAAAGAATTTGAAATGGAGCCATTTCTACCAGTAGCATGGTAATTTCAAAATTAACGTTTTCAGCAGCTGGTTGTTATAGAAACACTGATTATGATATATTCCAGAATACTGCAGAAAGGTGAGGGGCCACATCCACATCTCAACCCATATCCCTTATTCCAAGCAGAAGCAACCAAAGAGAAAAGCAAAGTTAAGGCATCTTCAGCTTTGGATGCCACTTCAGAAATTAACAGAAAGGCAAAAACTAAGTCTGTTTATTTTTTAAGTTAATTCAAATGAAATAGAATTACCATAAATTTTAAAAGTATGCTATTTTATCACAGGTACAATCCAATAGCAATTTATGGATTGCAATTTGTAAATCACATCCAAAACTTAAAAGGATGGCATACAGATTAGAGGCTTTATATTATATTTGTTTATTATTCATTTATCATTTTACCATTCATAAGCCACCTTGTCAGTGACATGAGCAGCATATAAATTTAATAACTATAAATATACTGCCAATGCATACTCTCAATTATCAAGTCTCACAAGGCTGGGAAAGGCAAGCTCCAATGCAGCTCAGGCATTACTGCTTAGGTTGTGGCAATAAAATGTATGAGGAATGGAGGCCAGAAACATTAAACCTTGGAGAAAATTTGATCAACGTGCACACAAACACCGGTGAAAACATCTATATAAGCCTAACATCACCTGGGCATTGCCATAGGGAACGTTCTGGCAGTAGTTCTTAATGTCAATTTTACATGCTTCGTGAAGATCTGGTTCCAGACGGATATCTTCAGTCTGCAAGACAAATTCAGATCCAAAGAGGAATATGAAACAAGAGCAGCCATTGAAGACTGGAGAAAACTGGCAGCTTTTTAATTTAGACCAAAACGAAGTCACAAAGCACTCTGTGCTCTTCAAGACCTCACAAAACTCTTTGACTGATTCCCAGCTCTGCAGGAGGGTGGAGGAAGGTGACATGCATTCAAAGCGCTCAGGCTTAGCCTTAAGAAGCGGCCTAAAAGGCTTATTTAGGACTGAGTTCTCTCCTTAGCTGTCACCCAGTAGGGCCCTCCTGAGTTGGGCCCAAGCCTTGCCTCAAAAACCTGCCAAGAAAAGATCCTGAGATTGGAGGAATCTGACTGGGCAGATCAGAACAGCGCCCTCCAGAAGGAGTTCAGGACTGGGGAGAAAGTATACCTGTCTACTAAATACCTGAAGCTGAATCAATCTTGTAAGAAACTGGGTCCCGAGCGCATAGGCCTGTTCCCAATCATTCGAATTATAAACCCAGGTGTAGTGGACTTGAGGTTACAGAAGGTGCTCAGGTGAGTTCACCTCGTGTTCTACTGTTGCTTATCGAAACCCTTTTGAGGTTGTAAGTCAGGGGTGTCAAACTCCATTTCACTGAGGGTCGCATCAGGGTTGTGTTTGACCGGAAGGGGCGCGGCCAAGGGGCGTGGCCAGCCCAATGTCACTCGTGTCGGGGGCGCGTGGTGGTGGCCTGAGTGCTCTGCCAGCAAAAACGGGCTCCCAAGTTCCATTTTCAGCTGTGATGGCCTCCTGCAACACTCTGCCAGCAAAAACAGAGCCTGGGAAAGCTACAAGCGGCCCCACCCCACCCCACCCAAGCTCTGTACGCTGGCAGAAGCACTATGTGTTGTGGTCTGCCGGCAGCCTGTGGAGACGGCAGCAGAATCCAACACTGGGGAAGAACATGGGCCAGAACAGGAGTCTGCAGAGGACTCAGATGAGGGTTCTGCGTCCGAGACAGAGATGGGGCCAGGACCATTTGGGAGTTATGTGCTGACTCTGGAGCCTCCAGAGTCTGGCAGCAGCAAGGCAGAGGAACAAGGGGAGCCTGTTCCCAGGGCGCGTGTGCGCAGAGCTGCCAGAAAGCAAGAGCAGCTGAGACAAAAGGGGCAACTCGGGAGTAAGGCTTGAAGGTGATTGCCCCTCCCCTAAGACATAAAAGAAGTGCAAAGGTGATGAAACCTTTGCAGGAAGCAAAGTCGTTCGCTCTGTTTGGATTTAACCTTGAAGCTCTGTGTGGACTTTGTACTTTGGTTGTCTTTTTTTACAGTTAATCTGGCATTTTAGTTGCTGGCAGCCATTCAAAGGAAAGAAAGGTGGGTGCTTATCTTGAGGGACTATATGGGACTCATTACAGGCTGGGAATGAATATAATTCCCAAAGAGTTGTTTGGAATAAGCGTGTGCTTAATTACGGTCTCAGGAAGCCTTGGTCAGAACACCATGGGTCAGTCCTTCACAGTTTCCAGAGTGGCCTCGCAGGCCAGATCTAAGCATCCCACAGGCTGGATCTGGCCCACGGACCTTGAGTTTGACACCTCTGCTCTAAGTTAAGGCCAGTCGAAGAGAAGCCTCTGCCACCCATGGGGTGTGGGGAGGGGGTGCAGCAAGAAACACTATGAGATAAAGGAGATACTGGACTCAAGGGGCAACACACTGGCATCCTGGACATTGGCCTCACACAAGGAGACTACCTTCTTGTGGCAAAGGGTCAGCATGGAACACAAACTGCAGTAGAGGGTAACTAGGGGAAAATACATCAACAACAAATGGCAGCCTGTGTTTTTAACAGATTCCCTGAGAAACCTGTGCCAGACAGACACAGACAGACAGAGAGACAGACAGAGAGACAGCAGCCAGGCCTGTTTACCATTTCCAGCTCCTCCACCCGCAGCTGCTTGCGGCATTTCACAGAGACCCGGTGCTCTTTGGCATCCTGCAGGGTATCATTGCGCACCGTGGTGCTCAGGCAGATCACCACGTCCACCCTGAAGAAGAAAGAAGCATGATGTCTCTCCCAGACCAGATGAAAAGGCCGACTAGGCTGCCCCAAGCTACAGAGGAAAACCACAGACATACTTTTTCTTGATGTTGGGACACAACTTCAGCACGTCTTCCTTGCAGGCCATTTTAAATTTGTAGGAGAACCTGAAATCCTTCATTTGGATCTGAACAACAAAAAAAGTGAGCAGAGAGGATCAGTCCTCAACTCCCCTGAATGTCTCCCTTCAGTCTAGCAAAATAGAACTGCAACTCCTGTGTGGACTATGGAAAGTCATTCATAGCTACAGAAAAACAAGAATTAGAAGGGAGGTTATCTAGTCCAATACCCTGCCCAAGCAGACCCTATACCATTTCTGACAGATGCCAGCAGTGTCTTCTTGAAAGCCTCCAGTCATGAAGCTCCCACAACTTCTGAAGGCAACTTTCTCCTTATTTCCAGGTTGAATCCCTCCTTGTTAAGTTTCCATCCATTATTTCTTGTCTGGCCTTCGGGTGCTTTAGAAAATAGCTTGACCCTCTCCTCCTATGGCAGCCTCTCAAACATTGGAACACTGGTCTCCTGTCTCCCCTGGTCCTTCTCTTCCCTAGACTAGCCATACCCAGTTCCTGCAACTGTTCATCGTAGTTTAGCCTCCAGTCCGCTAATCATCTTAGTTGCTCTTCTCTGCACCAATGTAGTTAGCCAACCTCCAGTTAACAGCCATGGGAATATGGAATTACCATCTGGAAGGAGATGCTGGGACTGGTATGGAGAGAGTAATCACCACAAGGAAGCCAGGAACTCTTAAAGAAAGGGACCACAAGGAGCTCACTTTCTATTAACTGGGGTGATCCTGTCAATTGGAAGAAGAGGGCCTGTCTGGTTCTTAACCCTGGCAAAACTCAACATCTTTTTGGCTTAGCCTTTATTAGATCTCCTTCTTTAGGGAAAACCTGCCCACCCTACACAGTTTAGCAAGGACAGGATGCTCCAGGTACCCATCCTAAAAAAGACTCAGGAGCTGGGACCCAGGGTTGATCTTCCCAGTGGCAGCTCCCTCTAGAACAGCTGGTTCTCCTGTAGAATGTACTCCTAGGTTTCTAGAAAAATGGAGAAAACTGTCCTCTTTTTAAGACAGCAATTGGGCAGGAAGGCCTTCCAAGTGATGGCAGTAGGTTTTTTTAAAATTGATTTTCTATTAAATACATTTCTTAGTGCTTCATAAACATCATGTTGCCTGGGTATTTAATTTGCTTAACACAATACACATGCCATTCTTACCCTTCACCCCTTTTTTCCAACCATTGGTAAAATAAATTCCATGTTTGATAATATTCTATGTCCTCTTTCTGCTTAATTTTCAATGTCAATCTATCCCATTTCAGCACAATCTAGTATATTCTTAACTTCATTTCTGTGATGGCAGTAATTGAAGCGTATTATTTTTATTAGTATTCTATGGGTGCTTTTACACTGATATACACATCATCATCTGGAGTTGTTAGAATCGGCATCATAGAACGGCTGGGAATAGGTGAATAAAACAGCTGTACCCACCAGCTGGAAATGCGTAACTCCAACTGCACACTTCTCATTCATTTCCTTCTGATGCTTATTCTGAACCAGACACTCCATGAGGTCTCCTGAGTCAATTTGGTTGTCTGCCATTTCCTGAAGGGGAGATGGAACAATTAGGGGTATGTAATGACTGTCTGGCAGAAACACGCTCCCTTTCTTGGCAGCTTCCACTGTCAAATTAAGGAAGGCATAAATCATAACTTGGAAAAGTCTCAAGGGGTCTGCTTGAACGCAACTATCACCTTAGAAGGTGAGGGGGAAATAGCCCGTCTTGGCCCCAGAACAATCCAGTTGCCCTCAGTCATAATTCAGCACATCAACCGCTAATTCCATTCCCACTTGGTACTGCCAACTGCCTGCTGCCAAGGGAATTTAAAGTTGCAATCCAATGCACATCCCAAGGAGGGCAAACTGGGGAAAGGTATAGAACAAGCTATAGGGTTAAATTTTATATAGAATACAAGAGTTGGAAGAGACCTTGTAGGTCATCTAATCCAACCCTCCACCCAAGCAGGAGACCCTACATCATTCCTGACAAATGACAGTCCAGTCTCTTCTTGAAAGCCTCCAGTGATGAAGCTCCCACAACTTCCGAAGGCAACTTCTGTTCCATTGGTGGATTTTCTGACTGCCAGAAAATTCCTCATTTCCAGGTTGAATCTCTCCTTAATCAGCTCTCCATCCATTATTCTTCTGGCCTTCGGGTACCTTAGAAAATAGCTTGACCCCTTCCTCTCTGTGGCATATATTTCCATAAAGCCAAATTCTATCATTAAATGCTATTCAACCCCCACAGGGACAGGGGTACGAAAATTAAAATTCAGTTCCTATATAAGGCAGAAATTTGATGCAAAGTAAAATTTGAAACTTTCTGGCAAAGAGGTAGTCCTTGATTTATGACCACAACTGAGCCCAAAATTTCTAACATGCTAAGTGAAACATTTGTTAAGTGAATTTTGCTTTATTGCCATAGTTGTTAAGTGAATCACACTGCAGTTGTTAAACCAGGAACAAAGTTGTTAAGTGAATCTGGCTTCCCAAATTGACTTTGCTCATCAGAAGGTCCCAAAAGGGGATCATGTGTCCCCAGGAACAGTGCAACCATCATAAATACAAATCACTTGCCAAGCATCTGAATCTTGATCATAGCAATAGCAATAACACTTAGACTTATATGCCACTTCACAGTGCTTTCCAGCCCTCTCTAAGTGGTTTACAGAGTCAGCCTCTGGCCCTCAACAATCTGGGTCCTCATTTTACCTCCCTCAGAAGGATGGAAGACTGAGTCAACCTTGAGCCTGGTGGGATTCAATCTGCCAAATTGCAGGCAGCTGGCAGTTAGCAGAAGTAGCCTGCAGTACTGCACTCTAACCACCATGGCTCTTATCATGTGACCATGGGGATGCTGCAATGATCATGGCCATAGGTCACTTTTTTCAGTGCCATTGTAACTTTGGTCACTAAGCAAAGTGTTGTAAGTCAAGGACCACCTGTATTTACCTTATTCTGTTCCCTTGGCTCCATTATGCAGAGCACTAAACCAGCGCTGCAGGGATATTGTCTCCTTCTGACAAACATCCCCCATCTAGAGAGATTTCAGCCAGTGCTGACTGAGCCAACCATTTTCATTACATTTTCATCACAAGAAAGTCCTTTTTCAAAAGGGAAGAGGGAAAGGAAGGTTGAAAGGAAACCGATCTAATAAGGATGGCTCCAGGCATCAGACTCTCCACCATCTGCTTGCTCTTCTAACTCCATCTCTTTGGCACCCAAAAGATCCACTATAATACAAGTTATATTACATCCCCCTCCCCAATTACGTAGGTAAGTAGGAACAATGCATTTTACTATAACTGTAGCTCCTTACTCACATCCCCTCAGATGTTACAATACATATATGTCGGAGTATATTCAGTAACTGGCAGAGACTTGGTTAACAAAGGAAGCATGGCAACAGAGCAGCCAGTGGGAGCTGACAGCCTGGGTGTCAGCTGTACTGTAATGGAATACTTGCTTGCTTTCTGAAACTTGTATCTGCTCTGAGCTGCTGCTGCTGCTTGTGGTTTTGCTTACGTTATATTGAAAGAATCTACAAATGGTATTGCACTTTACTTCAAATGTCATGTTTATAAGGAAGTTAATGATCCTGCTGAATGAGTTATCTGTGTGTTTTATGGACTTGAATTTCTGCTGCAAAATCTAACATATACTCTGAGGGAGATGGGCAGTTTAGAAGTAGGAAATAAAAGTACAGGAGGACTCTTCCACCAGCAATTCCTTTGCAATAATTCCAATTAATCTTCTTTCAGAGAGACTATCAGGCAGCTAACAAAGCCCAGGAATCTGAAAAAAGCAGCTATCCTGATCCAAACTTCTCCAGTCTGACTCCTTGCAGATAGGAAGCAACTGCAATTTCAGGAATCCCCATCTCCAGTATATTGGAGGCCGTTTGTCTGTGCAAACTGCTGACAATCTGCAGGAGCAGAACACTTGCAAATTACAGAGGTTCCAAGAAGCAACACTTAATGGACAGGGCATGAGGAGAAATACTTCTTTATGGGAAAGAGCTTTTATGTTAATGTGGCCAAAACTATGATAGAAAAGAATCACTCACATGGCAGAAGTTCTGGATGATGGGTTCACATGCTCGCATCAACAAGGCTTCTATCTGGATATCCTGTCAGAGGAATCCAAAAAACCAGTCAGTTCACTCTAGGTCATGCCCAATTTTTAACACAAACGATGCTCTTAAGATAATTAATACTTCTGGTTCCAAAACTGGCAATTTAAATGAAAATTAAATAGTTACCAGCCCATAAATATTGCAGGGGGGGGTGCCAGACATGACAATAATGCTATATCCTATAGTTCATATGTCCTCCTAAGAATTTAAAACCATCTTATTTCCCATTCCCATAACATCTCTCTGTTTTCCTGCATGACTATATAAGGATGTTTCCCTCATCCATTAAGTTTACTTTTCGATTCTCTTTTTATAGAAAGATGCTTTCTCCACCGGGCCCTCTTATAGCATCTCCTCTGTTTAATCTAATAATTCTTCTACTTTATGAGTGGATATCTGGACATCTGTGCCAATCTCTCTACTTTTCCTTAAGCATCTCAGCAAGCATTGCAGCCTGTGCAAATATTACATTTTCACTGGCTGCAAATAAATGCCCTTTCTTTTCAGGTCAGCTCATACATATCACAAAGCCTTGCACATCACAATTTGTCCTGTCCTTGCATTTTCACTTAAGTTGTTTAAGGCATCACCGATAGAAAATACTTCTTATTTCTTCTTGGGCACTCAGATTAAGCCAAGTATGTATGTCAAGCTTGAGGGAAAAAATGGAGACTCCTCCACTTAATTTTGTTGCCACACTTCTGTTAAGTCTCTCTGCTTACTCAATCGATGAAATCCCTCCCTGGAAACTGGCTACTTGATATTTTTGCTAAGTTTCTGCCGCAGCGTTTCTGCTTTCTCAGCAAAAAGGAATCACCCAACAAACATCTGTTTAATGTATAGATATAAAAATTATCATAAGACAGGGAAAAGGTACAAAGCATGATTTCTGGAATTCTATTTTGTTTCCACAGCCAGGAACTGGATTCATTCCACTTTGGTATTCAAATTTTCTTTTTCTGACTTTTTCCATCATGCCAAGTTTCATTCTCATTCCTTTCTGGGTTTTCTATTTTAAAGAGGTATGGCACTGATGGATAGATATTGGACCAAGTCTCTTCACATCATTTCTTATTTTGGATTGGAAAGAGGCAAAGGCAAAGGCTTGCCACGCATTGCTTTTTTGTTAATAGTTCTGCCTAACTGCCATAATTCTCAGGGATAGCAGCCTTTGATTATTTCTCAAGGTCTATCCATTCTAGACACTGGAAGATAAAGCACAGCACGGACAATGACACGGTGTTAAGAGCCACAGAATAGAGGAACTTCTTCTTTTGAAGAAAGTCATCTCACCTCAGATTCCAGCTCTGTCAGGTTTCCAACAACCTCTCTGCAGTCAGTTACCAGATCATCCAGATGGTCCTGTAGACATTCAAGTTCCTGCACGTAAAAACAACAATACACAATTCCTTAGGCCCATTTGATTATTCCTTTGAGAATCCTCCAAATGCACAATGAAATGGCTCTGGATTACTTCGTTTTTCCACAAAAATATCCCCAGGATTCTGCTATCGATTTTAGCAATGGTGTTGTATGTCATTTTTCTGAAAACATAAATCCTGTCCAATAAGTCATAATTCTTGCTCCAGGTTGTATTGAAGTAGGAAAGTCTAGATTCACACCCCTCTGAAATACTACTGGTCTCTCAGCTGGCCATTCTTTTAGCTAAAAATATTTGGCTTAACACAAAGTAAGAAAGGTTTTACACCTAGGCAAGAAAAACCAAATGCACAGGTACAGAACTAATAGCAGTAATTGAGATGGATCTAGGAGTCTTGGTGGACAACCACTTAAATATGAGCCAGCACAGGGCTGCCGCCAACAAAAAACCCAACACAATTCTAAGCTGCATTAACAGAGGGACAAAATCAAGATCTCATGAAATGTTGGTACTGCTTTCTAGTGCCTTGAATACTGCGTCCAGTTTTGGCCAACACAACATAAAAAAAATGTTGAGGCTCGGTAAAAGAGTGCAGAGAAGAGCAACAAAGATGATGAGAGGATTGGAGGCTGAAACATGAAGAACAATTGCAGGCATTGGGTATGTCTAAGACTAATGAAGGAATAGTGATGACATGATAGCAATGTTCCAATATCCGATGGGTTGTCTCAAAGAAGAGGGAATCAATCTATTCTCCAAAGCATCTGAAGTTAAGTCAAGAAGCAATGGATGGAAACTAATCAAGGAGGGAACCAACCTAGAACTAAGAAGAAATTTCTTAATTTCTTAGAATTAATCAGTGGAATGGCTTGCCTCCAGAAACTGTGGGTGCTTCAACCGTGGAGATTTAAGAAGAATTTGGACAGCCACATGTCTGAAACGGTATAGGGTCTCCTGCTTGAGCAGGGGGTTTGACTAGAAGACCTTCAAGGCCTCTTCCAACTCAGTTATCCTATTAATGCACAATGCTAAAACCAAAATGACTTCCAATTTTTGCACATATTGAATGTGCTTGGATTCTTAAATTTAACTGGCACATATTTCCCAACTAGATTACAATGTCTGGTTCTGAATCCTTTACTTCATTTCCTATTTCTCTGGCTGAATAAGCAATTGGCCTTGCCAGGGTAAACAGCTTTTGGGCAGCTCAATCTTCATTCAAATATGCAAGTTGCCTTTTAACTGTCTACCTGTAAGAGCAAGTGCCAAAACCAATCTCCCCTTCATCAAACTCCTTGGAAGAAAGGCAAGATGAGGTCGCATGAAAAAGCTATTAAAGCAAATGTTCCTCGCTTTGTTCAAATATTCATTATGCCAAATAATAAAATCAATTTAGGGAAACCTCTAATGAAAAAGAACCCCAAACATCTCCTGCTTTGGGGTTCTTCCTGCTCCATTAGAATGTCTACATTAACATGCTGAAGGGATGTCAAAAGACAAAACAATCAGGCTGAAGTTGCTTCTCCAGGTTTTCCACCAAGTTACAAAGGTTCTTCTTTGGGGTCTCTTTCTTCAATTTTTAGTTCCATACCAGCTCAGGAAGTCTGGGAGTTGGAGTCCACAAGTCCTACATTTTGCCAGAGTTCCCACCCCTGCACCACACATTTCCCCTTTAATACCCATAATTTCAAACATCCTTAACAATTTCATAATGTCGCCATCCCGTTTTTTGACCAGCAACTTTACAACTCCCTTTTCCTTGTTACTTCCTGCTGGATTCCCGATTGATTTTGCTTGTGGCAATCTGGCAGGGAAAATCATAAATCGCGATCATGCAACTGCAAGATGTCACAACTGTCGTAAGCGCAAACTGGTTGCCAAGCATACAGATTGCAATTGTGCGACGGCAATGACCAGAATTTTGAGGACAGGTCATAACCACAACTCATTCAGCACCATTCCAATTTTACGTGGTTGCAGAATGAGCGGCCGCTAACCAAGCACCACCTGTAGTCTTCACAGCAGAAAGCAGCAAGGACATTATTCAAAATACAAAAAAGTAATCTGCGGGATCAGCTCCCTACCCTGGTTGCTGGAGTCAGTTCTCTAGTCAACTGTGCTGTTTTTCTACTATATTCAGTGAAGGGAAAGGTTTACCCCTGTCCAGTCATGTCCAACTCCAGGGCACGATGTTCATCTCCGTTTCTTGCCCAACATTGTCTGAAGACAATCTCCACAGTTATGTGGCATTTAGCATGGCTATATGCCAAAGGTGTACAGAATGCAGTTGCCTTCCCACCAAAGTGGTACCTATTAATCTGCTTGTGTTTGCACGCTTTCAAACTTGTACAAATTCTCTTCGACTAACACATGGCCCCACAAGCAAGCAACTTTTTATTAAAAGCGGTTAAGTTACAGGCATAGATATGCTCCTATTCTAAACCTGAAGAAATGTTATGCTGTCACATTATTTAAAAGTGGAGATATTTTCAGATAATTACCATTTCTTAGCCCCCCCCCCAAATGTAACAATTCCAGTCTAGTCTAATTCTGAAAAGAATGAATGCCATAGTTACCTGTCCCGTTTCGGTTTTCTCACTGCACCACTTCCCCAAATCTATCATGCACTTGTCTTGGAGGGATGGATCTAGTTTCACATCCAAAGCTCGCTGATGCAGAATTCGCTGTACTTCCGCTCTGCATTCTCGGGATAACTACCGAAGACAAATATAGACATTTGTGATGAACAAACCCATTCAACCAAACATTTTGAAGAGTTTTTTCTTCCAGATGCAGATACCAATTCTCTTGCTATTCTAGGCCAAACCCAGCATCAGGGCAACATATTGTCTTCTCTGAGTCTTACTTTCTTTGCAGTCCCCTTCCAATTCTTATTTTCATTGTCATTTGAATGGCTAAAAAGTTTAAGAAAGTACTTAAAATTTAAGAAAGTACTTAAAAAATCAAAAGAAGGCAGCAACTGAACCAATTGGGTCAAATTGCATTTCTTGTTATAGGCAACTAAAAATATCTCCAATCTCTATTTTGTGTTTGGGTCAAAATGCTCACAACTCCAGACGTTCTACCCTACATTTAGGAGGTTGCTTACACCAGAAGCCTCACAAGCATTGCACGGCTAGATAAACCGTCTAATTATAGAAAATGAAGTCATATATCAGCAGAAGACTCAACTATTGGACAAAACAGAAATCAGATTAAAATTAATGTTCTAAAAGATTAAGACTATGTTAAATATAGCCAAATATATTGGGGAAGGAAGCAGGGAAGAAAAGTAAGAGATGCTCCATTGATCCTCTGGTCTTCCATAAGTTTCTTCTATAAAGCTGACTGTATGAACTTTATTTTAATCTACAAAATGCCACAATCTCATTTCAAAAATCCATTCTTTCTTGGTGGCAGTTTATGGTTCAACTTCCCCAGATCTCAAACACACAGCAAGAAAATGATAAAACCAAGGTGTTATTTACACAAGAAAAATTTGATCAATCCCACATCCACAGCTGAGCAATAACTTGCAAAATCTCCCCACCATCACCACCACACACACAATTTCAGTTACTCCTCTGTAACATTGGGAAAGAGATCTTCTGGTAAAATGGGTAAAATATAATTTTCCAACTTGGTTTTTTTTTTGTCCCCAAACCCAGTCTTTAATTGCAGAAGATCTATAGACTCTACTGTAGAGTCATTTGGATTTGTTAAATCCAGATGACTCTACAGTAGAGTCTACAGACCTTTAACAAATCCAATCATCCAGATGACTCTACAGCAGGGGTGTCAAACTCAAGGCTCGGGGGCTGAATCCAGCTCATTGGGTGCTTAGATCTGGCCCGGAAACAGCGAAGGATTGGCCTGCAGTACCGTTGCCAGCAAAAACGGAGCTCAGGACAGCTGCGTGTGGCCTTCCTGAGCTCTGTTTTCACTGGCAGAGGGTTGCAGAAGTCTGTTCTGACCCGGGCTTTGTCAAACCTAAATAAACACAAATTTATTTTAAAAGCAAAACCTATTTTATTGCAACACTGGGAATTGCTTTCATTCCCAGCCAGAATTAATATTAAACAGTTCCCCAAGATAAGCACACGCTTTTCAGTGCTGTGGAATATTGTCAAAAACAGAAATATCCAATTAATTATAATAGAAACCAATTGAAGTACCAGAAAAAAACCAACCAGAATACATAGAGCTTCAAGGAGGAATCAGAATCTAATGAACTTCTTTGCTTCCTGCAAAGAGCACATCAATGAGGGCTGACTTGTATCCCTTATGGGAGGGGCAATCACCTCCCAACCTTACTCCCAAGTCGCCCCTTCTGCTTCAGCTGCTGTCGCTTTCTAGCAGCTCTGTGCACATGCGCACTAGGAACAGGCTTCTAGTTCCTCTGCCTCGCTGATGCCAGACTGCGGAGGCTCCAGAGGCAGCACCCCACTCCCAGATGGTTTTGGCCCCATCCCTGCATCAGATACAGGACTCTCATCCAAGTCCTCTCCAGACTCCCTGACTGGTGCCCTTTCTTCCTCACTGTCCGATTCCGCTGCCAGCTGCACCGGCTGCTGGCAAACCACAATAAAGGCCATCACAGCCAAAAATGGAGCTTGAGAGCCCATTTTTTCTGGCAGAGCGCTCAAGCCACCACAGGCTCTTCCAACATGAGTGACATCAAGCTGGTCATGCCCACCCTGGCCACACCCACCCCAGCCCCCCAAGGTCAAAGACCCTGAATCCCCCAAGGTCAAAGACAACCTTGAATCGGCCCTCAATGAGATCGAGTTTGACACCCCTACTCTACAGTATTGCATGAATCCTGGACCAAAGACCATTACAGCTAAAATCCAAAATACCCAGAAAGCATCCAATTCAATCCACTATGGATCTCAGTCTTTCACCTCTCATGCTACTGAATATATATATTTTACCTGGAGTCCTCTGATATGAAAGTTCATTGCATTATGAAATTTCACCCAGTGACTAAGAACTCTTTTGCCTCATTACAGATGCAAGAGAAATAACGATCCACAGATTTTCACATGAAACTCCGTAATATGTGAACATCCTAACATGTACATGGAGCTTCACAGCCAAGAAGGCTGGAGTGTAAAGATCCAAGCAACTTGTCCAGAAAAAACACTGCACTGTCTTCCCAGATGTTCCCAGACCTTCTGATCAGTTTCTCTGTCCCCTTAAAAATATTCAAAGATCACTTCAGGAACTAAACCCACTGCACACTCCAAAAACCTATTTATTCTCTGAAAAACACTAAGATGTGTCAAGATGATGAGAGGATAATTCCTACCCTTCTTCCCTGTTCTTCTGTGCGATAAGCATGTCTGTATAGGCAGGAGAAGACTGCTCCAGGAGGAATCATCTCGCTTGTTTCATTCCAGCCATGGGTGTGACAAAGTCGAGAGGCATCTCCTTGGCACTTACGGTAGAGGACAAAATCCAACCTAAGGGAGCCGAAAGAGCATCAAGGTGAGATTCCTGGGTAGGAGATCCCATAGTCACAAACAAAGCTCCTCAAAGCCCCAACCCTGTGCACTCACTTCCAATCCCGTGAAATAAAGTACTGAAGCTCTAAGAGCCGGTGTTCACAATCCTCCACCATCTTCTCTGTGTACAAGTGCTCCATGAGGCAAGAAAGAATCCTACAGGGGAAGCAGGAGAGTTAAGACTGCAAATATAGCATCTCTGAAGCTCTCATATGAGGTGCTACAACCGCTAGCCTCTCACAGGCAGGCAGGCAGGCAACCAAACTGCTTACAAACTGGCTGCCTGTGGCAACCACACAACCTTCTCTGGATCTATGTCTGGTCCAAACTGTCCCTATTTTGCTTATCTGTCAGGCCAACTTGCAGCAGCCACATGATCAAAATTCAGAACCTTGGCAACTCATTTGTGTTGCAGTGTCCTGGGGTTGCGTGATCCACTTTTGCAACCTCCTGACAAGCAAAGTCAACAGGGAAGCCAGATTCATTTAACAACCACATTACTAACTTAATAAATGCAGTGGTTTGCTTAACAACAGTGGCAAGAAAATCCGTAAAACGGGGCAAACTCACTTAACACGTTTTACCTAGCAACATAAATTTGGGGCTCAACTGTGGTCGTAAACCAAGGACTATCTGTAGAATAAAATTATAAAAATCTCAGTAGTTTTCGAGCCCAATTTATCCAACAGAGACTTTCTTCAAATTTTGCCACTAGCCGCTCTGAATTGGCAGGAGATGGTTTATTTCCCTGGTAACTGAGGGATGCAGAAATGGCCAGGAAGATGCATGGCTTCTAACATATCATCACAACACCAATCTCTTCTAATCTTTCTTAGTCCAACTCTTCCCTCTGCAAGAGACCCCTGGAATCCATCCCTCTCTCTGTGGGTCCCCTTCCATCTCAACGAAACACGTCACAGCTGTGGGCAAAAAAGGCAGGGCTCGGTCACATACATGGGATCTCCAGAACGGATGTGCTTGCAGGCCGTTTGGATCACTGACTCGCAGGCTTCATTCAAAGCTCGATCAATGCGATAATCCGCCACAGGGTCCACCTCCTGGATCAGGCTCTGAAGCTGAAGGGAGGGAGAAAAACCGAAACTTAAGGCCAGAATCCTCGTTGGGATAAGCAGCTGTCTCGCCACCACTAAAATTCTGTAAGGAGACCATGATTCTGAAGCATGGATGTCACCCCTTCCTTGCAATTACAACATGGCCAATCTCCCACCAAAGAAAGGTGACTTTGGGCAAAGGGTTTTTCGAGCCAAACCCAATCAAGAGCAAATGGCTGAACTTTTGACGAGGTCAGATCCTGACTTTTTGTAGTTCTGCTCTTTCACTTGGAACAGGTAACTTGAAGTCAAGACAGGCAAAGTGTCAGGCTACCCCCCCCACAACATCTCAAGGATACAGACATTTGCAACCCAAAGTATTTTCCTGTTTGTCAGGCCCTAAGAACCAAGACAAAGGATGTCTGTTCTCTGTGCCATATAATATATGTGGGTATATACATAATTTTGTATTTATTTATCTTGTCATGTTTATGTCGTGTAAAATTGGAGGTGGTGGCCCTTTAAGTGCTGTATGTTATGAAATTTCACTTTTAATGGATGCCAATTAGTATACATTCAAAGTAAATAAAGCTATTCTATTCTATTCTAACGTGGAGTTACTTCTGAGTAGTTGTTATTCCTCACCTATAGACAGAAAACTTACCAAATTAAAGCAACTATTTGTATAACTACAGACATATTCTAAGAATCATTAAGGAGGAAGCTTAACTCTCTTCGTCCCAAACAAACTTTCCATGCTTTGCTGCCTCTTTGCTTTCTGGAAAGCAGCCGCCCCCTCCTGGAATCCAGACTACGTTCACCACTCATTAAGCAATTAAGATTAATCTCAGTGAGAACAACTAGAACCAACTTATTCTATATGGTCTTTTCTCTTCCAAGAACTGACAGACAGGAGGGCAAGGGGAAGCCGTGCTGGGCGGTGGTCTTCCCAATTCCAGCCATGATTATGAGTTGCAGCCAACCAAATCTGAAACAGCCTTCAAGTAAAGGGTGCTTGATGTGAATGACAGCCTAGAATTAGTGCTCTTAGCTATTTCATTAGAGATGGGAAGAAGGCAAAATATAAGAGATTGGACCCAAATAAAGCAATTATGGTAAACATATTCCAGTTTAATACAGGACAACATTAACAAAGAGATGGCCAGTTTCCAAAGAAAGCAGATCTGAGTGCAGTACTGAAGTGATCTCAAAGCTTATTGCATCCTATTATCCATTCCTGGAAAGAAAAGAATGCGGTAAAAGGTTCTTGTAAGGAAGAAGATTTATATTAAAGCCTTTTCACTTGATGGTTTTCTGACGAAAACAATGGTCAGCTTTTAACACTCTACTTCTCGATTCAGTGGAGAGGAAATTGACCACAGCCACCTGTTCGTTGTGGATTTGAGACTGCAATTAAACCACAATCTTTCCAAATCCTCGCACCATCTTTGCAAGCTAAGTGAGTTCCCTATTTCTTTGGAAACAAAATTCTTCCTGAAAACCCAAGTGCCAACTGCCAGGAAGTGTGGCAAAAGGGGATCAGTTGAGCTGCATCCCAGCCACTCCTTTCCCAACTGACATGTTGCAAGTCCCTTAATGAAAACCTATCAAGAAAATCTGGGCATCAAACCACCAACTTCCTTGCACTAATGCACCATGCAATGGAGGTGTATACCCAACAAGCCTGCAGAGGATATCAGCATAATCTGTGCCTGTCTGGGAAATAAATATGTTGTTCTTTCCACCCAAAGAACAAAACCAAGAGGTTCCTACTCATCACATCAAAGCACGAGGAAGTTTTTGTTTCAGTCTCACACACACACAATTCCTTGGCTTTCTTTCTTTAATCTCATTTCTACTTATCCTCCATCAGCTCAAAACAAAATGATCAGAGCCCTTCTTTTATATGCAACCAGTAAGTTCTTGGCAGAATAAGAGTCTGTTATTGAAGAAGAGGGAGAAAGCAGTGATAAAAGATTAATGTTGCTCCCTTTTATCGTGTTAATTCCGGCAACTATGATGTATTTGGAAATGCCGAATGGAAACACTGTGCTGGAAGGATATGTATGCACAGGAATAGGGGAGGTGGCGGTTATATGGAGTAGAACCAAGCGAACATACCTGAACCTAAGCTATCACATTCCCACAGCCATGTGGGGGTGGGGGTGGGAGGGAGGAAGGGAGAGAGGGAGGGAATGAGAATGAAGGCTAGCTGCTCCTGGTTTTTATGCTTGCTATAGAAAAAAAATGAAATTTAGAATGTTAGTTTGAAGATTTAATGATTGTGTAGGCTGTAGAACTTGCTTTTAATAAGTATAAGTAATGACAAAAGTTGAGATTTTAACTGTATGGGTAGTCTTCAACTTACAACGGTTCATTTAGTGACCATTTGAAGTTACTATAGCACTGAAAAAAGTATCTTATGACCATTTTTCACACTTGTGATATTGCAGCCCCATGGTCAGGTGATCAAAATTCAGATGCTTCACAGCTGACTTGTATTTATGATGGTTGCAGTGTTCCGGGGTCACGTGATCCCCTTTTGCGCCCTTCTGACCAGCAAAGTCAATAGGGAAGCCAGATTCACTTTGCAATCATGTTACTAATTTATCAACTGCAGTGATACACTTAACAACCGATGCAGGAAAGGTTGTAAAATCGGGTAAAACTCGTTTAACAAATGTCTCATTCATCAATGGAAATTTTGGGCTCAATGTGGTTGCATGGATTTGCCTTCCGGTTTGCCCTGTTTTGGTTAAATATTCGCAAATCGTTTAATAGATTTTAAAGAAAAATATACTTAAAAGGAAAGATTTTTGTTTCTGAATTACATACCCAAAATCTGGAATCTATCATTACATTAAAAGAACTGTGGCTTGAGCCCCACCCTGAATTGATGATGTGTTTGCTTTCTGTTTATAAATTGGCCCTCTTGTGACACAATGGAAAGATCTGTCAATATCACTCTGGGTGGAGATGGATGGATGGATGGAGATAAGAGATAGATTATCAGGTTGTTATCACTTTTCTTTGTGGTTTTTTTTGTATCATTTTTCTTTTATATTAATGCAAATAAAAATGTCATATTTGCTCTACTAAAGCAAATAACTATATTTTAAAAACAACCAGCTGCTGCCCACTAGTATTCCTTGTAGGTTTCCCTCATCATGCTTCAGAAATTAAGTAGTTTATCTAAAGGGATTGGGATCACCTGGTTTGAACACGCAGGTGGCAGCTAGAAAAGAATTAGGGGAATTCAGCAGGCTTGGGTCCTTTAAGGCAGGGGTCCCCAACACCTGGATTGCAGCCCATTACTGGGCCATGGCCTGTTCAGAACCAAGTTGTGGAAACAGAAGGAGTATGTGGATGTGCGTGCAACTTCAACTGTAGGAGTGACAGGCATGCATGTCCACCGCTCACTCAAGTGGAGCTGCGTACACTCACCAACTGCTCATGCAGAACCCCCACCCCCTATTCCTACCCACTCCCAGTCAGTCTACAAAGTCAGAAAAGTTGGGGAGATCGGTTGCTTTAAGGGGCAGAGTTCCTGCCAAACAGCTCACTGCTTTGTGCACAGAAGTCAGAAGAGATATAGCAGTAGCCCTTAGACTTATATACCGCTTCACAGTGCTTTCCAGCCCTCTCTAAGCGGTTTATAGAGTCAGCCTCTGGCCCCCATCAATCTGGGTCCTC
>BLBF01000045.1:21822961-21850374 GCA_015471245.1 Laticauda colubrina | reverse complement strand
AGAGGGAAGGAGGAAGGAAAGAAGGAATAGAGGGAGGAAAGGAAGGAGGAAGGAAGAGCAATAGCACTTAGACTTATATATCGCTTCACAGTGCTTTTACAGTCCTCTCTAAGTGGTTTACAGAGTCAGCCTCTTGCTCCCCGACAATTTGGGTCCTCGTTTCCTCCCTCCCTTGGAAGGATGGAAAGCTGAGGGAGGTTGAGAGGGAGGAAGGAAAGGAAGGAAGGAGGAAGGGAGGAAGGAAGAGCAATAGCACTTAGACTTATATACCGCTTCACAGTGCTTTACAGCCCTCTAAGTGGTTTACAGAGTCAGCCTCTTTCCCCCAACAATCTGGGTCCTCCTTTTGCCCACCTCAAAAGGACGGAAGGCTGAGTCAACCTTGAGCCTGGTGGGATTTGTACTGCCAAATTGCAGTCAATTCAATATGTCCAAGATATGCTAAACTTCAGCAAGCGCCAAATGGACTGGGGGGAAATGTGCAGGTGTAGACTTCCCCGCCCCACCTAGCTTACTGAATGTTGGCAGCTGTCCCCCAAGTTGCCTTTCTCTCCCCGAACCACTTTCATCAGGCAGTGCAGAGTGCGGCCCTTTCGATGCAGCCCCGAGCAATGGTGCTCGATCTCGGTGCGGCAGCCGAGGATGATTTCTGGGCTCAGGGAGAAGTCTTCCATCAGCATCCGCCTGTAGTCCAGCATTTCTCCCTGGCATTCACTGCTTACCTGCCGGCCTAGGGGAGAAATCAGAGGAGATTCGGGTATGGTGGAATAGAATCCCAGCAGCACACCAAGTTATCGTGTGCCTTGGATTGTTGGAATGGCACATCGGAAGAATTGCTCCGGCTGTGACTCTTGTATCACACAGACATTCTTGTTGCAATAACAAAAATTGGGAAAGGATTTTCCACTTGGAAATTTTATGTTTATTTCAGTATCAGAAAGCTGATTTTAAAAAAAGAATGACTCCACTGAGTAAAAGAGATGGAGCAGAGGCAGGAACCAACCCAGCTATCGGCAATTTTAGTGTTTTCTGGCTTAAGCCTTTTTCCAATAGAACGTTGCCTTAAATTACTCAACATACATATCTGAACATGTTTTGTTTTGAGTCTACCACCTCTTTTCTTGAACACTCTAAGCCAATTTCTACTGTCTTTGTTGGGAAAAGTGCATGGAATTTTAGATTTACTTACTGGACAGACTTCCTGCCACTGGCAATGACTCTATCCTGCATTTTAGCATAGATGTATTATGGTCAATTCCTCTTTACAGAAATCCTTGGATTCATTGATATCCGGAGCTTGTCTTGCATGGCTGCTCATGTCAGGTGACACTACAACATCTCAGGTGGGTTAAAGGTCAGGGCTTTAACTTGCCCTTCCAAAATGCAAAATTTTCTTTTGGCCCAGCCAACTGTCATGGATTCATTTGTGCACCCGGAATTGTTGTCATGCTGCATCACTTATAAGCTTCATCTCACAGAAATACAGCCTGACATTCTCCTGTAGAATTTGCTGGTATTATCCAGAATCAATTGCTCACTCAGCCATTGAGAGCTGCACAGCAGCCCCAAGCCATGATACTCCCACTAGCATGCTTCACAGTTGAGTGAGGCTCTTTTATAGAAATGCAATCTTTCATTGTCTCCAAACACAATGTTTCTCATTAATGCTCAAAAGCCCTGCTTTGTCAGTCTCAGCTACCAACACAATATTGTTCCAATAGCCTGCTGGGTCACATTCAGGGGGTCTTTGGCAAACCTGAGATAGAAAAAAATGCAGTTTCTGAAAAATAGTTATTTTATCCTTGATATCTTCCGATGCAGATTGTTCTTCAGTGTTGTCCTGATGGTAGACTCATAAACATTGAGATCAGGTAAGCCAAGGGTCAGTAGATCCTTTTATCATTACCTTGGGGTTCTTTGGAGCCCTTGATCTTGGATGATCAATTCTCAGAAGAATAACAAAGTGTACACCATCTGCCTGACTGGAATCCAACATCTCTGGAAATTGCTTTGTACATCTCCTGAAC
The DNA here is from genome assembly GCA_015471245.1 of Laticauda colubrina. NCBI lineage: Eukaryota > Metazoa > Chordata > Lepidosauria > Squamata > Elapidae > Laticauda > Laticauda colubrina. Next base: position 21,848,347 of record BLBF01000045.1, on the reverse strand, counting down.
ATCACTAAGCCATGTTCCAAAGACCACTGAGCTCTCTTTTAACTGTGACATGATTTATTGCTACTATTTTCTCCTAGGAGGAGAAGCTCCAAGAGGGGAAAAAAATAATGTCTTTTTTTGAAGAGACAGAGCTGCTCAAATGTGCACTGAAACTCACAATCATCTTCTGATGGGTGACTTTGCATACACTTCCCCCAAAAAGACAGTGGATAGTGGCTCAAAGTCTTCAATAAAGCTACCTCTTTAGTTTCTCTTTATCTATTAATAGTCTTTAGATCAAGCACTGATTGTTTTGAAGGTCACAATTCTGCAGGATTATGGATGGATCTAAAGAAGCGTTTCAAGCTTTGTGTGGACTTCAATTCCCAAAATTCTGGGAATTGAAGTTCACGCATCCAAAAGTTGCCAAGTTTGAAAATGCTGTTCTAAGATTCCCAACTTTGGTGTCACCACTACACATATTAATTCAGGGGTAATCAGGTTGGCTCCAAATTAAATTAAAAATATAACATTGGTTTTAATACTGTTAAATAGCCCAGGACTCAAACCTTCCTGCAAAGGCTGATAAAAATATTTTCTTTTTTTATATTAGTATTATTATTTATGCTATTTTCTTTGTTATATATAAAATTTCCATATCTACAATGGCAGTGTACTGTCTGGGTACAATCTCTTTTAAATACAAGTAATAAATCTTACAGTAACTAACTGTTATTCTCACAATCTATTCACCATGATCTTCACTTATCCTTATTAAACATTTCCCATTATTTAATTAAACACTCTATTCAGCTTTATCTATAATTGGTTAATAATATCAAACATAAACGTCATATAAACATCATATTTGTAACCATTTATCCACTAATTCTGTTAATCATGTTTACTTATCCTAATTATTCAAAATTTAATTAGTTACACATTTATTTCATCTTTTACATATCCTCCTCCATTTTAAGTTTCTAACTTCTGTTTCTATCTTTTAACCATTGATAAAATAGTTCCCAAGTTAAAAATTATTCTGTTTCTTCCTTATCCTTAATTTTCAGTGTTAGCCTATCCATTTCAGCACATTCTAATATTCTCTTTGTTACATTTTCCTCTTATAGGTATATTTTCATTTTTCCAATTTTGTACCTATACAATTCTCGCTGCTATAACCACATGTAAGATTATATGTTTTCTTGAGCAATATGAATGTCTGACTCATCAGGTGTAAGGAACCAGAATGATGCTGACAGCAGATCAGAATAGTTGCAGGAGTTTTTTTACTCACCTATTTACAAGAATCTTGCTAAACTAAATGCACTTTCTAGAGAACAGCCAGATAACCACTCCATGGATGTTTTTTTTTTTTTTTTTGGGGGGGGGGAGTGTTATTCTCTGTGGCTTCATCTCCTTCAGAGATTCTAGAGATTGACATGATTTTCAAGAACTCGCACAAAACAATACTGAAGTCTTTTTTACATTTCAGATGCTACACTTGTTTAAAAATATATATTATTATTTAACACATACAACATCTTTCCCTCTGTGCTATCTAGGGATTTTGCATGCATTCCATGGACAAGTGCTGCACCCCCAGATTTCTTTCTGTTCTGTTCACAAACAAGGGTTTGATGGAACAGCAAAAAGAACGAACCCTACCTCTGTGCACAGCAGATTCGAGACACATGAGTAAGTAAGAGAGACGGGCTTCCCGGGTACGAGGCAGATTCTCCACATTGCAACGGTACTTCTTCAGATCGCTTTTGCAGGATTTTGCCAAGGAGTAGCTGACTTTGTAATCCTGGGCAATCAACTTTTGCCGGGTTGTCAGTGCATCCCGACACTGAAAAGGGCAAGCAAGAATTCAAGTCAATTTACAATTCATCTTTGATTTATATTGATTTATGGCATAATTAAAACTTTGTACCAATTAAAAATGAAAATGCATCTGAATTAGAAAATTACAAAATGTTCCATAGTTACAAAGTGTTCCATTTTTCTATATCACATCAATCCAATTCTTTTTGGGAATGGTCCAACGTTTTTTCTGGTTATAAATCTTTTGGAGTAGGAAGTGGCTCTGAGAAACTATGAACTCCTGTTCCAAAAGATTTATATATAGACCAACCCTGGAAGGGCTGAATCAGTTATGTATCTAAAAGGAAAGCAGAACATTTTCTTACTCCCCAGAACAGACAGTTTTGCACAAGCTTAATATCAATACATTGCCGCTTTTGTCATTCGGAAATTATCTTGACTTTCACTAGACCAAGCGACAGAAGTATTCCAACAGACTAGCACAAGGTGTTCTTTCAACTTCCTCTGCCCAACAAGTTGACTTTATGACTATTTTTGACCAAAGCTGGTATTTATTTCCAGTTTCAGACAAAACCTGGCCCATAGTGAACAATGGTTTCATTTAGCAACTGCTGCGTTCACTTAATAACCTCCACATTTGCTTAATGAATGCCACAAAAAGGTTATAAAAATGGTTTTGGTCTTGTGGTAGATCCACTTCATGGCCATCACAGTGTACCACGGTAACTTCCAAGTGTAATTATGATTGTAAATCAAGGATTACTTGTGCTACATTCTGCAATTCAGGGCAACTTTCCCCTGGGCCACAGAACACGGACAGAGAGAGATGCCTTAATACTGATCCCATCCCTCCACCTAAATATCCTCTCCTTTCCGCTGTCTTTCTACCCAGCTAATATGATCTCCATCGACCTGCCTGAGTGAGCTTAAAGGAATTGGGAAGTTTAGGATTAAGCCTCTTTTAGGAACCCAGACATCATCTCAAAGGTTGCATAACCTAGCTTATCTCTTTAAGCCAGAAGGTGATTTATTTGAGCACAGCCTGCTTATGTGAAAAACCAACTGCAGCATGTGAACTCATGACTCTAGTTAGTCAGCCAGCTTGTCCTCTCTTGGGTGCATAGATTAGAGAAACCCAAGAGGTGACTGAGAAGCCAAACCTTGAGTGGAAGAGGGGCCAGCAATTAAAAGGGCTGAATTCAGCACTTTCTCTTGGAAGACACTCACCTTTTCGCTCATAGCATCTTCGAACTTGTGGTTAAATAGACACTTGTATACCCTGCCTTCGCCTGCTTGAGTCTGTGAATAAAGCAACAGTTCTTTAAGTAGGTTTGGCCAGGATATATAATTTCAAAAAAATATTTGTATTATAGTCACTTCCAAAGATCTGATACATATGGTTATTCACCATATGCTGTTCCAATAAACTCATGAAGACAGACTGAAACACAATTATTATCAAAGCCAAATCAAATGAAGCTTACAGCTTCAGCTAACACTCCATTTTACTTAATGTATTTTTATTCACTGCACCTCCTCAACTGCTTTTTAATCATAATCCTGTACTTTTCTAGTTTACAAGTCTGTTGTTATTTGCAAGGTTGCATCCTCAGTTAAATGAAATCATGCTGAATCAACTTTTGTTATTTTGTAGTATTTGTTTGTTATTTTCTAGTAAAAAGTAATCTCCTTAAATCAAGCTTGACTTTTTGTTGCCTTCATGGCTCTGTCCAATAGTTTCCTTGGCAATAATACAGGCCATATTATGGGTGTTTTCTTCTTTTTCTTTCTTTTCTATTAATTGCCAAGCTGGCCTATAGTTTGGAAATCTCATCCCAAAACAGACCATGCTAAAGGTTTCTGAGTCCAGACAATGCCAGTGTGCTGTGCCTCTCACTCACACACACATGTAACCATAGTTTTAGTGGGCTTATTAATATTCCCCAGAAATTCCCTTCACCAAAACCCCGGAACTGTCCCAATTAAGTCCAGCCACGAGCAGACCAATGTTAGTCCATAGAGCAATGGCCAATGAGTCCCCAAGGCACTTGAAAGTTTCCCTATAAAAAATAAACCCACTGGGCAAAATTAAATCCACAACACAGAGGATTCACAAGGCAAAAAAGGTCCAAAGTTCACAAGGCATGATCCAAAGTCAAGGCATGGTATGCCTCTAATGCAAGGCAGGAATCACAATGTCCAGAAAATACATAGCTAGGAAATGAACAGGTTGTTCCCAGCATGGTTTCCATCTGTCTACTGAGCTAAATAGCCAGCTTCTGGTGCAGCCCATCAAGAAGGGCGAGGCTGCCTCCTCACAAGCAATCTGGCTGACCTTAGCTGCTCCTGTCTTTTCTCTGCCCTTCGTGTTCTTGGGTCAGGTGCAGAAGGCAGTCCCCTCTTTCTCAGGGGTGTCAAAACTGGCAGCCCTAGGCTGGATGCATCACGCACAGGCCATGCCAAGGCAAAAAAATGCCACGATACGTCATGTGATATCACGTGACGCGATCGAGTTTGTCATCCGTGCTCTTCCTCATCCCTGATCGGCTGCAGTTATATGCAGCTTCCCCCACCTGAAGCCTCAGGGCTGTCCTGCTGCAGTTGTGCTTCAGCCAAATCCCTCTCAGACAGCTGCTTGGAGCCACTGACCAACTCCTCTCCAGATATGCCTGGAACTAGTTGATCTTCCCGCAAGGTGACATATGAAAAGGTATCTGGGGAAACATCCTGGGGAAGACCTCACAGCCAGCCAGATTTGCTGAAGGGGGACATTTTGGCTAAAGGGGAGGAGGAAGCTAAGCAGAAACTTACAGTTTCACAAAAGTGCTCCCGATCATCTCGGCAAGCAAAATAGAGATGCCGGTCCAGATGGAAGTCATCCGATGACAGCTCCGCCACTCGGAGAATCGCCTTCATGCAGGACTCCGAGACTTTGATGCGATGCTCATTGTCCTCGGCCACTTTTACCAGCCCTTTCTCCAGGCAGGCCACCACTTCCCCTTGAGAATGGGCATCCTGCATGCAGAGAAGGAAGTCATTCAACAGCAAAACAAAGATTTGGTTCCATTTACAGGCCGTCCTTGACTTACGGCCATTCATTTCACCACTGTTCAAAGTTACGACAGCACTGGGGAAAAAGTGAATTACAACTATCGCAACATCCCTATGGTCACATCATCAAAATTCGGTTGCCTGGCAACTGGCGTGAGTTTATGATCACTGCAGCATCCTGGAATCATCTGGTCGCCATTTGTAACCTTCCTTGAGAGCTTCTGACAAGCAAAATCAGCGGGGGAGTTAGATTCACTTGATGACTATATGATTCATTTAATGACTACAGCAATTTGTTTAACAGCCGTGGTGGCAAAAAAAAATGCATAAAATTGGGGACAACTCACTTAATGACCATATCATTAGCAAAGGAAATTCTTGTCCCTATTATTGTCATACGTTGAGGGCTGCCTGTTTTCAAAATGCAAAACCGAACACCTCCAATCCCAAAGGTGACTTCAATCTAAGGGCATTCTCAGCCAATCAAAAGCTAACTGACTCTTGCCAAAAATATGTCCAGATAATAACACAAATTCCATATAGAAATAAGAAATCTAGCCATGATCTTCCAGAGGTGCTTTTTTCAAAAGACAAGTGGGCTTCCTTGTTTTTCTTTTGAAGTCATTTCACTTCTCATCTCATCTAAGAAGCTTCTTCAGCTGACTGGATGGTGGGGAATGGAAGGATTTATATTCCTTGCAGACAGCTGGCTATTTGCATCCTTTTAGCTGGTCACTGAGGCCTCCTGGAGGTTTTTCTGTGTCCTCAAGGGTCACCAATGGTTCCTGTAGTCTGCATTTTTTTTCTCCTGAAATCTGTTCATACTCCCATACCATTTGAAGGGTGTTCATCCCAAATCGGATAGCTAAATCCTTCCATTTCCCACCATCCAGACAGAGCTGAGGAAGCTTCTTGAATGATAAGCAAAACATCTTCAAAGAAATAACGTCAGTCCAGTTGCCTCCTGAAAAAGCATCTTTGGAACAACCTAGATGATTGAGAATCTCTATAGACTTTTAAGCCATGATCTTCCAATTGGTTTCTTCAAAGCAGGTTAGATAACTTTGTTCTTTAGAGAAATGATGCTCCTCCCCAAAATTAATAGATATAGAATCAAAATAGATTACCTTTTCTCCCGGTCGAATACTGCCACACTTCAGGAGGTTAATATCAGACCTGCAGTGATCCATAAATCCACAAATCAGGCGGTAATCGCTGAAAATTATGGCTGTCATTTTGGTGATGTACTGGTGACACTGATATTCGGTGATGTTTCCTCTGTGCTCCACCAAGCAGGATACCAAATAACCTTTTCCGACTGGTTCATCAGCACATTCTTTGATCTGTTCAGAAAGATCCACAATAAAATGAATAGATACCTTGCCCAGACTCTGTGGAAGAATTTCGTTTACCAAGTTCCCATTCTTTGGTTTTCAGTTCAGAGTTAAAAACCCAGATTCCAATTTTCAGAGAAAAAGGCTAGAACAGATATTAAGGCATCAGGAGTTATGGATTACCTACAAATATTCAGAGAATGAAATGTTAACATGTCAGTCTGGTTGCTCACTCTGAAAAGCCAAGATGAAACTCCAGAGTTCGGGTATCCAACTTTGGCAACTTCAAGACTTGTGGACCTCAACTCCCAGAATTCTCCAGTCAGAGATGCTGGCTGGGGAATTCTGGGAGATCCACAAGTCTCAAAGTTCCCAGCTTGGACATCCCTGCTCTAGGTGGCCAACCTCTGCAGAGAAGATCTTGGAGTGATTGGTGGCTTTTATCATTACTGTCCATGAACTAAATCCAAGGGGAAATATCACAGCTCTCCTCCAAGATAAGAAAATAAGCACAACAGCAGACCAGGAACCTTGAAGCCATTCAAACACAGCCAGAGACTCAAAACAATGGCCTTGATGTGTAAAATCTTTGCAAAAGGATCTTTGGAGGCACAGAGCACAGTGCAAAAGCTACAACCATTTACCACAGTCATGATTAAGCAAATCACCACACAAGTCCAGCTTCCCCAATTGATGCTTTTTTTTTTTTTTTTTTTTTTTTGGGGGGGGGGGGTCAGAAACTTTCTGGGAAAGTCACAAATTGCAACCAAATGCCCAAGGTCTCGGTCACCAGTTGTAGTTGGGAGCCAGTCCCCAAGCATCCTAATGGGGATATGACTGGTATGATGGTTGTAAGTGCAAGGCCAAGTCATAAAATCACTTTTTCTAACGATGTTGTAAATTTGAACTGACATTAAATGAATGGTCGTAAATCGAGGACTCCCTGTATGTTGTTCAAGCAGGTTGTAGGCCCTATATTCTGAGGCTTGGGGACTTAACGATACAGAATGCAGATCATGCTAGCTAGGAGTTTTCTAGCAACAAAGATTTGAAAAAGAAAGTTTCAGGTCCCAGGTAAAGCTTTGATGGATGGGGAATTCTGGGAGTTGAAGTCCGCCAGGCTTAAAGTTGCCAAGATTGGAGGCCCCTGAAGTAAAGTCCCTGCTGTATATGTTGAATATATTAAAGGAATCTCGTGGCATTCACCCATCAAAACATATCTCTCTGGAAGTTAAAAAAAAAAAGTTTAAAACTGAGCTAACTGACCAAGTCAGGGGCCTACGGTACATAGGCCAAGAGTAAATGGGAGTTACTAGGAGAACCACCACAATCACAGAAGAATTATCTTAGACCACTTAACCACAAATGGATTCCCTGGTGAATATCTAGGAATCGGTGTTAATTGTGGAATCACACCCTTAAAAAAACCGTAATGACACATCACAAATGTCTGCAGTTGGAACGCTTGTTTAAACAATGATAATTTTAATTCTCATCAAGTAGACCTTAGTCTAACAAAATCGTTATATTAAATCGTTCTTTTTAATGCTACATTTCTAAAAGAAATCTTTCTAATTACACAGAATTGGGTTTATACAAAGGCAAGAAATCTGATCCGCAATCACATCCTCACTTGTCGATAAAAGAAACCCATTATATCAGAGGTCCCCAAACCTGGTCTGTGGCCCGCCAGGAACCAAGCCACGCAAGCGAACGAAGCCCCATCTGCACATGGGCAGAACGTAGGCAGTGTGCAAAACCACACCCCTCCCCAGGCGACAGAAAAAGCATCCATCATAGAATCAGCACCTGGCACTCAAAATGTTAAGGTCACTACATTATATAGTGAAGTGGCAGTGGTCCTTCTTAAACTATCCTGCTTAAAATACAAATTTTATCCGTGTGCACCAAGAAAAAAGAATGCTCTATTTTGTATTCATGCTTTAGTTGCAAAGGTACCCACACAAGTGCGCGTACACTTGGAAAAGAACAGATTTTTGTTTTTTTCAAAAATGAGTACTTCCAAGAGAAATGCAGGGGCCAACTCAGATGGACTGCTGTGATTGCAGGAACTTAAATTAAGTGGTGTCATGTATTGAATGTCTGGAGTATTTTATAGCTGCAACAAACACAAAAAGAACAAGCTATTTTCACCTCTTCCTACTATACAATACAGAATAGCTTCCCTGAAGGAAGAAATGTTAATGGGTAGGGGGAAAAAAACCCACCTATTGTACTGAAAGCTGAACACAAAGTTCTCTTTTACAATTCCTCTCTAATAAAAACTCTGTGTTTGACAATTCTTGCAGCCGGGAAATTAATCAAATAAAACTATTGTGTGCAGTTGGTGTTGTTAATCCAAGTGCATTTTTAAAGAATCATTCACGGGTGGTTCTGCTATCAATTGTATCTATCTCACCACTAGATACAAACTGCATAAAGCATTACCCAATTAAAATCCACAATTGTCTTTTTTTGTATTGAGAATCTCTCCTGTGGTATTTTATCTGATGACAAATAGCCTAAAAACAACTCGAGGGTGAAGGCATGAAATGGTAGAGTGCTAAACAACCAGTACAACCTTTGGTCAACTTAGTGGTCAGCTATTGGCACAGTTTAGAGACTGAATATTTAATTTATTGGATCCAACAAAAGAGAATTAGCTAACTATAACATACAAATGATTACCAGAAGACTGGTAATTGGATGGGGCCATGTTAGCCTTCAAAACTAAGCCTTGGCTCTATGCAACATTCAAATTAAAGATGTCTTCCTTCAGCAACTACTGAAGAATCTGGGGCACACTTAGAAACTTCATTTGTACTCTTTGAGAGGATCGCAGCTTTGTGGGTAAGCTTCAGTTAAATCCTGCTTTCCAGTTCTTCATACATTTAATTGCAGGCATGTACAAAAGACGATCAATCCTTCAGCTGGTGAGAATCGAACCGCTGGCAGTCGGCAGAGTTTGCCTGCAATACTGCATTCTAACCACTGGGGCTCTGGAACAAGCCAGAGTTATTGACTTAGGAATATGGCTCGCTGGGCTAATTTATTTTCTCAATTGCTTTGGCTAATAGCCAGAAGAAACAAGCAGAAGACAAACAAAAGATTTCTGCCAAGGTGGTTAAGATGTCTGGCCACGTTATGTGGAATTCCTTCTGGTCTGTAGGCTATGATGAAGTAAAAAAGGATGTTCCTGTGGTTGTCTGCAGACATTTGCGGACGTGATTGTGGCTCTTTGGTGGATTTGATGGTGCGTTAACAGAGTGATCTGAGAGAGTCAGTGCCCTCATTTGAGAAGGGGCCAAAGCCAACAGCCTCGAAATTTGGCAAACCTGCTTGCCTTGCAGCTGTGCAAACTCAAGGATAGGAAAGCTACCCAGATTTGAGTTAGGTGTTGCTTAATGCTAGTCTGGAGTAAATACAAAATCTTGAAAGCTGTAAGAAGTTCATTAAGGTGACGATTCTAGAATGGACTCAAATGCTCCTTCCCTGCTTTCTTGCCACCTGGCCTAAACTAATGAGATAAGGTGTTGACCGACCCAGTCTCTGCCCCTTGATTGTTTATTATGATCATTCTCTTCCAATCCTTTCACACCCATGGAGGAAGGCTACTGAGACTGGGGAGAAGTAGATTATCAGAAGCCTTTTCACTCCGGGTTCAGAGCTGGGCGTGGGTCGAAATCAGTAACTCTTGTGGAGGTCTGCTGCAGGGACTTGGATGGGAAGAGACTTCTCTTGATAGGCCTTTGATACCCCATTTTGTGATCTGGTTCAGGAGAGGAGAGAAACATGTGGCAGGTGGGGACAGGGGCAAGGTGTGCTTCTGGGTACAAGGCATCCAGAAGACCAGGAATCCAGGGCACCCAAGGGAGGGTGCTCAGGTCAGAAGCTAGCTCCACATGCAGATGAACAGGAGGGCACAAAGGAGGACTTTGTGCACTGGAGGAAAGGTGAAAAGCCCTAGGAAAAAGGAATGGAGCTTCAGGTAGTTCTCAACTTGTGACCACAATTCAGCCCAAAATTTATGTTGCTAAATGAGAAATCTGTTAAGTCAGCTTTGCCCCATTTTACGACATATTTGTTAAGTGCAGATGTTAAATTAGTAACACGGTTGCTAAGTGAATCTGGCTTCCCCATTGACTTTGCTTGTTGGAATGCTGCAAAAAATGGTCATCATGATACTTCAACGGTCATAAATGTGAGTCAGTTGTCAAGCCATCCGAATGCAAATGACATGACTATGGGGATGCTGCAATGGTCATAAGTCTGAAGTTGTAAGTCATAAGTCAAATTTTTTCAGTGCCATTGTAATTAAGTCAAGGACTACCTGTACTGTGAAGGAGATTGTGAGGTGAGTGTTTGCACACCACGTTGGCTGAAAGCTGAAGGAGGGGTGTAAGCGAGGTTGAGCAGTTAAGAGAACTCAGTGAAATCTTGGAATGCAGGGAAGAGAGCGGAAGTCAAGGTTAGGAACCAGCCAAAGTCAGGAGTATCATGGGAATCAGAGTCACAGAGCGTCCCCTCCTTGCTGGATTTGGCTAGCACTAGTGAGGAGGCAGGCAGGCAGCTGGCCAGGTCCTGGTATGCTTACCACTTATTCACAGGACCTTTGCTTCTGCAGGTTGCATGGATTTCACTGGGTGTCCTGGCACACCATCTGCCATCCATATTCTAGCAGAGGAGGAATCTGGCAGGACTCCCCAATATCCCCATGTCCCAATCTGCCAGCATCTCCAAGCCCATTCCCTGAACCAAAGCTTCTCAACCATGTTGACTTTAAGACATGTGGAGTTCAACTCCCAAAATTTATGTAAATCAGTGTAAATCAATTCTGGGAGTTGAAGTCCACACAGCCTAAAGTTAACACGGTGGAGAAACACTGCCTTGGGCCATAAAACTATCAGCTGTGGGGTATCCTTCTGAATGGGTGCAAAGGCTGAGAGTTGGGGGCAATGTTTAACAGTGCTTAACCTCCCCTTCCTTGGTGGGTGGTGCTAGGAAGAAGGGAGATCAACCAAGCAGTTACTCCCTAGTAGAATATTGCAAGGCTCAGTGCTTATTCCCTTAAAATTTATGCTGGCTGGGGAATTCTAGGAATTGAAGTGAACATATTTTAAAGTTGCAAATCTGATAAACTGATTGACATGATGTTAATGTGTAACTTAATCCACCAATTCAGCTTTTGGTATTTTACAAGTATTCACTAGACACTGCTGAAATAGTGGAGTTGATTTTCTAGACTCATAGCTCCTCCTGGAGAAACAGCTGGAAGCCATGGTCAGGGGAGCCTTTGGCCAGTTTCACTAAATATAGCAGTTTTACTTTTTCTTGTACCAGTGGCTAAATAGAGAAAGAAGCAGGGAGGATTTGTCCAAATGGATCTGCAGTTAAATGTGGCAGTGCAAAAGTTTGTACTTTCAGACTTGCAAGATTCTATTAATGTAGTCTTACAATAAACTAGAGTTAACTTATCTGGTCATGTTTCCGGTCCAGTTTATCTCTCTACTTCATTATGTTTTTCTTTTTTATTTCTTTTTTCTCTTTACGCCCTTCCTCCTTATGTGATTGGTTATCTAGTGGGTTTTGCTTGGAATTAGGTTCTATAGGTTGTGAAGATTTCCCTCCCCCTTCTGCCTCAATTGTAGTTTTAAAGCCCTTTTGATAAGATGAGCCAGTTGTTTTCTGAATAGATTCCTTTCAGTTCTTGTGTGATTCACTCCATCCCATCCTTTCATGGAGTTAGTTCTGCAGACAGTGGTCTAGGAAGCTGAAGTTCTGTTGATGACACCAGTTTTTGAGCCAGTGGTTTATTTCTAAAATCCTTTGCTTCCTCATTGGTTGTTGGCCAATTGGAGGTATAGATGAAAACATCACTTGTGTTCCTAATCCTTTAACTTTCTTCCCTAGCTCTTCGTAATCTCTTGTTATTGTTCAGAGTCACTGTTGTGTCATTGGTCCCCACTTGTAGGAGAAGAAAGGGGTAGTAATCTGTGGGGTTGATTATTTTAGTAAAGTACTCAGTTACATCTCTGATTTTTGCTCCAGGGAGACTATTTAACTCCCTAGGTTGACTGCCTGGTCTGCAGACTACAATTTCTGTTCCCCTAAGAATTGAATCTCCTATCACCAATATTCACCTTTTTTTTCTCCAGGGAAGTTTGGAATACTTTTCTTCCTGTCGTAGGAATGCTGGGTTGTGTCCTCTTTTTTTAGAAACTATTGATGAATGCTCTTTTGTGAGTGTCTGAATATTTTCTTCTAGGGGGAGAATATGAAAGCAATTGTTCAGTTCCAGAGGGGCTTCATTGGAGTAGCTTCATTCACTACTATATTAGTGTCAATTAAACAACAGAAACAGGTATACTGGTCATCTTAAGAAACCCTCCCAGCAATTTCACAGATGCTAAAAGATGGAGCCCTGTAGCATACAAGGATAAATGACATCTATTTTTATCACTCTTTTTAAACCAGGGCTTGAGAGAGGAAGAAAAGCACTGGGGCAATTTTCTTCAACTTCCCTGCAATTATAACATCTATACTAGATGCCAAAGTCAGAAAGATTCCTCACACCTCCCAGATGCCATCAAACTATGATCAGTGGCACCACATACTTCTGAATTTTCCAAGCAATTAGAAGCTTTGCACCGATTCCACTTTTCCTTTCAGATAAGGTGTTCCCTACTTTCCCCAGCAGCCTACTCAAGGCGGTTGCAATTCCAAAATTAAAAACAAATCAAACTCAGCACAGAATTCCTGTGTCATCAGTGGCACACACTGGCACAGCAGCAGATGTACCCAGTTATTCACTCAAGCAAAGGAGAGCAGTTTGTAAACAGTACCAGCTGGAAAACCTGGTATGGTTCATGGAGATATTTTTAAAAACCTGATCTCACAACTGCCTCCTATGAAATAGCCAGCACATTTTCTTAGCAAGCCCTCATTATCACCAATGCTTAAATAGACATTATCAATTAAAATAAGGACAAATAGAGAAAGGTGCAGCCTGCAGGTGGAATACTAATGTTCCAGGAAGAGATTGAGATTTCAGCTCTTTCCCTGCTCCTTGCAGCTTGTATTTAATTCATTTATCATTTTAGGAGGAATCAAGGTTGAGAAGCTCTGCTCTATAGTTTTCCTGGGATTAGTTCCAGTTGCAGCCTGAAGATGCTCATGGGTGGAATCCAGTGTCCAGTTTAACTTGCACAACATTTTCCAACAGCAGGACCAGTATGGGAGGCCCTGGAGCTTCAAAATCTGACAGAATAGGATATAAAGTCTGTTCAGGAGAATCTTTGTAATTCTTTGGCTCAGATTTTGGGTCTACAACAACCTGCCATGGCCACCCACCAAGACAACTCACCATGGGACAAGGGTTACACTAATATCAAATAAATGGTGGAATAAAATCATTTTTTAAAAAGATGCCAAAAGAGGGACAAAATGAAATGAGAATGACCCAAAATACAATAATTTTTAAATTACTTCAAATAATTAAACTGAACTGTTGAATTGTTTTGGCAAGTTGGTCATGGCGAGTTATCCCCCAGCGAATCAGCCAAGGTGAGTTGGCCATGGTGGATTGGTCGTGGCAAGTTATCCTATTCTGTCAGTTTTTGAAGCTCCAGGACTACCCATACTGGTCCTGCTGTTGGAAAACATTGTGCTAGTTTAGCTGGCCACTGGATTCCACCCATGAGCATCTTCAGGCTGCAACTGTAACCAACCCCAGGAAACTATAGTATATCTTAAAAGCAGAGCTTCTCAATCTTGACTCCTCTTAAAATGAGAAATGAATTGTGGAACTCCTACTTCCTCCATCCCCAATGCATAAAATTAATTGCATTCACTGGGGATATGGTCGGACAAGAAATAAATGCACCATATTTAATGATGAGGATCCTGAATCGCAGATTGAGAAAGGAGCTTAAAGGCCCCATTACTTTTTAATGCACTGCTCTCACATTTAGCAAAAAAGACTAAATCTGGAATGGAGGTTAGTGGGTTTTTCTAAGCATGTTTCAAATTCTATAAAAAAGAAACAAAATCAGTTCAGAAGGTATTTATACTTTTGGAAGAATAACTCAATGCTTTTATCTTTTACTCTCTGTTTTTCAGAAAAAGGTAGTCAGGTTCCAGCTTCTGCCAACTTCACTCCAAAATCAAATTACCTCTGATATAGTGGATTTGCAAACTTCTCTAGCCACCGATTCAAATTTTGGATCTGTAGTCAGGTTCAATTTGTAGTTCCACAACAGCTAAAGGGAAAACAAGAAACAAAAGACAAAACTTAGCTTTTAAAAATGCTGCTTTGCGATCTTTTTTAAAGCAATGGCTCAAGCTGATCTAACATAAATGTGACATTTTTTCCTGTGCTTTCAGGACTTTAATTTAGATTAATTTATTGAAAACATTTAGGCAGCTGCCAACTCTGGACAACTCCAAAAATATATTTAAAAAACTCTGGGTGATTCTCACAATGCATAAAACAACATTTTCTGCACATTAAACTTTGCATTCTGATCTTTCTGAAGGTAAATGAAATTGATACTTTATCTCAACATGACAGAAAAAATCCAAAAGCAAAAAGGGTAAATCAAGACTTAAGCTTCTGTACTATTCCATCTTGCTACCATGTCCAAACAGCAAGCCACTCACCAGTATGTGAGTGTTTTTCAATCCTGGCCACTTTAAGAAGTATAGATTTCAACTCCCAGAATTTCCCAGCCAGCCATGTTAGTTGGGATCTCTGGGAGTTGAGGTCCATGCCTCTTAAAGTATTGACAAACAACGGTGTATATGTATTTGCATTTCTTATTTGTTGATATGCTTTAATAGGTTTTTACTATTATAAGCCACTGAGTAATTGTTGCAGGCAAATCAATGACAATAAGCATAGAGAACTTTTAGGGAAACAATTTGTGCTCCTAAATACAGGTGATAAAATAGAGGCCAGGAGTGGATACTGGACATGTAAATCTATTAATTAAAACTCATGCCAATGCAGCTAGAGAATGGTTCTCTTTTCCTGTGCTCCAAAAAGCTCAGAACTATGTGATGAGAACTGTTACTCTATACTCCTGAGATGTTATTTTCAGCACAATACAGCCTTCTTTTGCCCTTGAAAGGGGTGTGTTTGTGTGTGTGTGCGTGCACCTGTTTTGCTTTAGTTCTCTATCCAAGGAAGCTGGGTGCAGTATAAATGCAGTGCCAGTCACCCACCCACCTTTTTGTCTTTGAAGTTCATTGAAATCACCAGTGGAGTTATCAAGATGGCCACTGGAACAATGCTGGAATTGCACTTTGTATATGCACCCTGTGAGGGAGCTGTTATTTATTTTTTGCATGAACCTCTTCCAAAAGGCATCCAGCACAGAGCAGCAGAGACCAGAGGTGAACTGGTTGCAAAGAGGAGCAAAGAGATCAGGGCAGCAAAAGGAGAAATGACTAAACAATGAGCTGACTGAACAGAAATTGTTTTAGAGCATGAACTTAGTAAGTGCTAAATTCAGGGAAATGCATTTGACTGCATTCCTCTCAGAAGCTTAAAGGAAAATGATTGATTGATTGTACACATAGAAAAGTTTTGCCTTTCAAGCACTATGCCTTTCAAACAAGCATTTCCCAACAAATGATTTGATTTGACTACATAGGCAGCCACAGAAAAGTAAAGAAAGCTGAGCCTTTTCCATTTGGATGAGTTAATCAGGATCCCATGAAACTTCCCTTTTGTGAAAACAAATGTGCTCAGTGCTCTTGAAACAAATATGTGCCAAACCTTTTTTTCAAAAAGCACACTTACGTGATTACAGTCAGAAGAGATTTCATTATCCGGCTAGAAAGAGAAAGGAAAAGAAAATGGTATTAATTCAGAGGTCAGAATACCCTGCTTTCCTTCCCCACAAATCAGCCAATGTCTCAAAGTAATGTGAATGATCCGACTAACCTCACAAACCGCTCTGCCAAAATGAGCAGCCCACAGATTAAATAACAGCTTATCTTGTCTAATAAATGGCTACCATCAAGGAATTAGCTTCAACTCAAAGGCATCAACAAAGTTTCTTTTCCGAATGTTCCACTTAGGTTGCTTTTCCACAAGTCTTATTTCATAAAACAATATACTTTAGACAAGCTGGAGCTCTACGCAATAAAAGCCAGCAGGATTTCGTTAACAAAGCTTCAATCGTTCTTAAGATGGTGGAACACTTCACTTTTTTTTCTCCTGGCTATCAGTCACAACTGCAATTATGAATTAACATTTTATGGGAAGGAGAAAGGCTCACAATGATGAGAGCATCATACCATCTGTTTCTGACCTGATCTAAGCAAAAACCAAGAAGTCATCTCAATTCAACAAGTATCTTAAGATGAATGGGATCTTTTCCCTCCAGATATGACTGAAACAAAGGACCAAACTCAAGGAGATTCCACTGTACACATACTCACCTGATGTAACGCAGAACAAGTTTTCCTCACATGCCTATCCCATATCTATTTAGGGTACCACTTCACTACCCTGAAATATTTTCAACTAAGTTTAAAAATGTATAATTACGTTTGTCTACATTTGCCCCCTGATATCCTTTATTTTTCTTATATCCACTACACTTTTTCCTTTTGTCAACTTGGCACAATCCTGGACACAGGATACTCCAAAATGCTCACAAATTTAACGCTGGATTACAGTCTCCATCAATTCCCTATCAATATGGGTCATGGGTTGAAAGAGACTTCCACACACAGCCAAATTGTTAACTCAGGAATCCATTCAAGTTTGCCCTGACTCTCTAGCTTCCTCCCATATTGCTTATTTATAAAATTTATTGGCTGCCCATCTTACGATAAAGGTAGCTCTTGGTGGCTTACAGTTACATATACAGTGAAAACATAAAAAAATTAAAAACAGACATTAAAACCAAGGACAAATGGGGAGGATGGGGGCTGAGGGGACAGGGGGGGAATCTGGTTTTACTCAATCAACCACCTCCATTGTGCTATTCACTGGTGCCACAAGCCAACTGGCACAGCCACGTCTTCAGGCCCTTACGAAAGGGGAGGAGGGTTGGAGCCAACACCATATAAAAAGAGAGAGGGGGCAGGAGTCATAGCATAGAAGGCTCTCCTTCTGGACCCCTTGGGCTGACGGGAACCCCAGCATGTCTCCTCTGCCAGCACGAGTAGGACGGGCCAATACCAGTGGGGTGAGACGGTCTGAGCCCATGCCATGAAGGGCTTTGGTCACCAAGACTTTGAACTGCACCCAGAAGCAGACTGGTAACCAATGCAGAGCAATGGTATTACAGGAGCCATTCCTGGGATGCGGGAGGGGGGTACAGAATTACCCTTCCGAATGCTCTTCAAGGGTAGCCCCATGTACAGCACATTACAGTAGCCCAGCTGTGAGATGACCAGGGCCTGAACGACTTCAGTGCAGAGAATCCTATGGCCCGGGCTGGGACACGTCCTGGTTCACCTGCGACTACCCAACAGCCTCCCACTCCAACAAGACCACAGGGCGCAACCAGCCAGGCTTCTCTCCTCAGTTACTTTGGAGTCTGCACTGGTCGAGCTGGGATTTCTCTTCACAGGAGGCTTCCTACCGAACAGGCCACAGTCCAATCAGCAGGATCAACCATTTGGAATTGTGGGAGCTCAATCCAAAATGTCTCAAGGAAATCCCCTTTAAGGGTACGATCACAATTGAACCCAAAACTTATGTGGCTAAGCGAGGCAGTCGTTGAAAGTGAATTTTCTCCCATTTTATGATTTTTCTTGCCACCGTTAAGTGGATCACTGCAGTTGTTAAGTGAATAACCTGGTTGTTAAGTGAATTTGGCTTCCCCATTGACTTTGCTTGTCAAAAGGGGATCATGTGACCGCGGGACACAGCAACCGTCATAAATATGAACCAGTTGCCAAGCTGGCTCATCCGAACCATGAGCCACTTTTTTCTGTGATGCTATCACTTCAAATAGTCCCTCAATGAACTGTTGTAAGTCGAAGACTACCTGTACAGGTTTTAGGGCTACAATTCAGAATGTTTCAGGCTTCCGACATTTTATCCAAACATCTTCTTGGAAGGAAGGAAGTAGGAAATGAAGAAACCATCCTATGTCAGAGGAAATTTGAAGTTTCACACGGGAGCCACTTTGGTCTAATGGTTAGACCACCAGGCTAGAAAATGCGAGATGGTAAGTTCCAGTCCCATCCTGGGCACGAAAGTTAGGTGGATGACTTTGAGCCAGTCACTCGCTCAGCCCACCTCATCGCACAGGATTGTGGTGGTGGGGGAAATAGGAAGAGAAAGAAGTGTTAGGTATGTTTGCTGCATTTAAGTTTTTATAAAAATAATAAAGGTGAGATTAAAAATAAGTGTTCATAACATACTGTAAACACAACACAAGGTGATAATTTTAGTTTAATGTGTCAATGCACACTATGGGATCACTATCTTCCTTATTTTAACCAGGGGACCAGCTCCATTTGCAAACTACATCAACAGAAAGTATTCAAAACAAAAGCATCCAACTTTTTCTGTCCAAAGAACCATACTCCAAGAAATAAGACTAGGACAAGAACTACTTAACTGAGAGTCCTATCCGGGCTTGTATTTAATCATTTCATCTTTCATTTAACATTTCACTTTGTTGACCATTTGTATATCTTAGAGTCCATATAGGTGCTCTAAGACCTCTGCTCTGGGACAATGGCCACAATTCTAGAGAAAAGAGAAATGCAAGGCTATATTTCATTTGGCTTTTCTAAGACCAGATTATGGAGTGAAGTAAAACAGACTTGATATAGTCTTTCAATATAATCCACATCCCAGCAAGCAGGATGTGATATTTATAAAAGCAAAGTAGTTCACTTCTCCATAAACAATTTTTGCCACTGCTTATTAAATATAGTTTGTGAGCAAAAGAAAGTTGCCATTCTCAATTTTGACAGGCCTACTGAAGGATCTCTCTCTTCTGGCACAAGGCTCCCTTTTTCCCACTCTTTGTGAATAAGTGTTCAACCCTATCCTTTCTTCAAAGACTAACAAGTTATGATTTTATGTCAGCATAATGCTACTTATACAAGGATTTTAAAGCTCATCTAGCAAATGCTCACAATTAAGATAACAGTAAATCAATTACCCGAAACCTAGCTCTTGGTTCCTGCTTCAAAGACTAAGTGCAGGTTATGGAGGAATATATTCAGAATTTTTACTCATTTACAGTAGAAATTCGAAGCTTCGCCACCAAGCACCTGGAAATTAGCTAGCCTTACTAACTTGTCGTCCCCCCCTCAAAAAAAGACTCTTCCTGGGTTCTTGTGGTGCCTTGCTAAATTTATACTTCAAAAAGAACATGACAACCAAGTTTTTATAGCCACAGGAATGCCGTTCAATCTGGATTCCACAGAAGATTATGAACTCTTCCTTCAGGATGTCACCTTAATATTAACTTAGGTTAACAAGCAGGTTAGCTTGGTTGCTCAACAGTGAGACACTGGTGAGCCAGGCACAGCAGCACCTGCATTTTCTGCATCGAATTAGAAGAGCACATCTTCCTTCTGCTGTCCTTACCACTTTCTATAGAGGGATGTTTGAGAGCATCCTGCGGTATTGTATTACTTGTGGTTTGGAAGCACCAGTACTTTGGACAGGAAGGCTGTGCACAGAGTGGTGAGGACGGCAGAAAAGATTATTGGGAGTTCACTTCCTTCTATCCAGGACATGGCATATAAGCACTGCTTGAGCAGGGTCCAAAGGATGCTACACATCCTCGTCATGACCTGCTTTCCTTGTTACCTTCTGGGAGGAGGGGGCTTCATGGTGTCTGAAGCAGAACAACTAGATTCAGTCACAGTTTTGTTCCATATAGTATCAACCTTCTGAATTCTCAAAGTTTTCTCTCTCCGCTTATGTATTCAAAACGGACAGTGATTTCGATTTTCTGTGTGTGTGTTTTGCGTAGCCTGTAGTATATGTGTGTGCATGCGTGGGTATAGGGAGGTATGTGTGCGTGTGTCTTTTTTTTCTGAGAGCAGGCAAAAGAATTTCATTTTTAATGTGTGCCAGTGTGCCCACAGTAAAAAAAAATGACAAGAAAGGTTATCTTATCCTACCTGACTGACAGGCTGCTTTAATCCTAAATTAGCCCATATCATTGATATCCATTTTGAATTGTAGACCAAACTGGCTTCCCACAGCAAACCAGGAAAAGGATGTCCTAGGTAACAAGAATGAAAAGCACTGAACTATAAATCTGGCTGTGCTGCTGCATCAGCCTTGAACTGCAATAAAATTTGGCTTCTATCATAAGAAGGACCTGTGAAGGATGTCTCTAGAACAGCCAATCTGCTTCCTGAAATTGCCACCACTTCCAGAGTATTCAAGGCTAGTAATTTAGGTCGCTTTTCAGTCGGCTGTAATAATAGGCTTCAGGGCTTTCTAAAATGGTTAAAGATGGAAATATTTCCTTCCAGATACTCAGAAAAGCAGGGCTTGGTGAAACCAGGCAAGCTAAATAGCATTTCATGTCTTAACAGAAAAAGAAGTTGCCACGGCTGAGCTGATGTCCTGCAGAGAATAAAATATTTCATTTCATTTATTTTACTGTATTTAGAGCCCACTCAAATCATAGCCAATCTGGGCAGGGTAAAACACTCTCCAAAAATGGGGAAGCTTCACCCTCCCCTCCGACTTTCATTCTACTCCCTTCCTCCCTATCTTTTATTTATAATTGATAAGTTGCATTTTATAGCATTTTATTCTTAATATATATTTACTCTTTTAAACACTGTAAGCCACACAGAGTCACCTCATGGTGAGATGGACAGCAAACAAATGTAATAAATAAATATTAGCAACTAATATAATAATTACCTAGCAACTAATATAATAATAAAAATCCTCTACTACATTCAAAAGTGCCACACACCTAATCTAAAGGCCATTAGCTTCCTTTGCCCTATTTTTGAAATATCTCTCAGCAATTTAATATGTATGGCTTTCAACTCCCATGATTCCACAACATGCTAGCTGGGGAATGTGGGCCACCTTTACCACTAGAGAAAGTGGATTCCATAAAAAGGGAGCCACCATTGTTGGGGACTGCTGGCCTAATCCATGCTTCATGTGCCTCACAAGAGGGGTGCAAAACAGCCCCTCCTTAAATGAGTGGGCCAGACTGGCAGATTCAATCTTGGCAAAGCACAACCTGATATACCCCAGTGCGTACCATAAAGGGCTGGGGAGAAGCATTCCCTCTTTTTAACTGAAGGGTACCAGAGGAGATAGGTAAATATACAGAAAAGTTGTCGTTAAGAGGGATTCTAAATCTTGAGAAGATATTTCAACAGCTATCTAGGAACATCTTCCAAAGAGTACCAGTATTTTTTTGTTTCACTAGCAAACTAGAACAGCTGAAAATGTGGATGTTACCCAAAGTTGCATGTCTCTGTTCACTTAAATCAGATGTACTGCTGAAAAACTATCCATAATAGCCAAGCACTATCCATGTCAGTTGCTTGTAATTTGATGTTATTCTCTATCCTGTTCTATTAGGGCTGCAACTAATAGCAGCACCTACCCAACCCTAAAAGAGAGAGAGAGGAAGGAAGGGAGGGAAGAAGGGAGGAAAGGAAGGGAGGGAGGGAGGGAGGAAGGGAAGGAGGGAGGGAGGGAGGGAGGGAAGGAAGGAAGGAAGGAAGGAAGGAAGGAAGGAAGGAAGGAAGGAAGGAAGGAAGGAAGGAAGGAAGGAAGGAAGGAAGGAAGGAAGGAAGGAAGGAAGGAAGGAAGATATATGACTAGAAAACTGAACATTCTTGATTTGAAAACAGAACATCCTGGACAAAGGCAATAAATAGTCAGTGCCTTCTTTATTTCCGCACAAGTCAAATTCAGCTTTGAAAGGACAACTTTACCTTCCAATATTAAGGAAAAGCTGTTGCTTCCTTTCAGGATCCTCCAGAAAATGAAGGATCAATGAAATTTGCAAACTATCAAGTTTAGGGTTGTTTAAAAAAAAAAAGTATGATAAAATTTTCTGAAAAAAGCATGACCATCTGATGCAACAAAAAACAAAAGTCTTTTCTGTCAATGAGCCCTTAGGAATATGAGTTTACCTACATGGAGGATTATTCCAAATAGTTCTCAAATATTTATGTCACAATAAACCCATTAGTTTTTAGGATTCACTGGAAAATATTAATTGAAAAATCAGTTAAAAGGGCAACCTAAATAAAATACACTCCTTCCCCCCTTACTTCTCTCATGGTATGCAGCCTTCGTAAAGAGGCAATAGTCATTCAGGTATTATATGAATAACTTCAATCTACTTTTTACCCAGAGGAATAACTGAAATTACCTTAAAATTCAATTCCGAGGACATAAGAAAAGATGGATAAGAGCTGATTTTTTTAAATGTATCAATAACTCCAATTTCAATCATTTGAATTGGGTTTTACCATTTTCTTAAAGCATTATGGGGATAATGAATCCAGCACCAGAATGTAATAAATCATAATCATAACGTCTACACGCGGTCTATGAATATGCTCATTAACTGAGCTGATTTATCCTCTTGCAGGTGGATGAACAAGCACAGTATTTGTTTTTTGAGACAAAACACCAGCTCTCGGTGAGTATGGGATTTGAGGATCATATAAATGGAAAGGCTGGGGAAAAGAGCAACTTCTTCCGGCAGCCTTGGAGAAACTAAGACCAAATGTCCATCATTAATTATTGAAAGGGATACTTGCACCACAACAGACTGCAAAGGGTCCCCTTCTGGGATTCTTTTAATGAAGTTCCTGTCACTTAAGCGCTCGCATTTGCAACCTACTGAAATGATAATCCGGCTCCCAACTGCAGTTGCCTCTTCTGAAGATGCAAAGAGAAATGTTTCCTTTTCCCATGGACTCATAAAGTCTCAACTGGGAAATAACTTGGGAACTGAAAAGGAAAAGATCTCTATCTTGCAGTAAAAATGAACAGTAAAAAAAGAACAATAAAAATGCACTTCTACAATAGACCCCAAATACTTCATGTATGTTTTTCACATGAGGGTTATCCTGGAATGTACTCTTCATTTTTTTTTTCCCAATTCATGTAGAGCCATGGTTAAGAAGAGAAATGCTTCTGTATTGTTTAAATAATGTTTTGGTGATTTGTTGAGGAATGGCTCGCCAAAATAGATAAGCTTATTTATTGCCTCTTTAGTGATTAAAGTGACAGTTTCCCTATCACTACAAGGAGCCAGTTTGCTGCCTAATGATATGCCAAGCATTTATAGTATCACCTCAAAACATCTGAGCTAACAATTGCTGTATAATGTGCGTGCCTACCTTCTGAAATCGAAACGTGCATCAATCACAGAAAAAATAATTAATATGCATTAAGGTTATATCAGGCAAGAAAAACGTTCTTTTACTGAATGGATGGTGAAATAGAACCCCTCCAACAATGACTTAAATCATTAACATCGAGTTTTCCTGAGCAGGGGCTTAAACCATGATCTAAATCAATTTTGCTTAAATTAAGACTCTTCCTCCCACAAAGTAGTGCCAAAATGCCAAATACCAGCATAGCCATGTTTTTTTCTGAAAAGTTGGAATTGGATGGGATGGTTCTCACAAGACACCAGATAAGGGTCAGCACAGACCCCTGAGGGGGGCTACAACACACTCCCACAGACAGGCTTTCCAAATGCTTATATTGTCCTTGGAGCCAGAGGTCTCACCCAGGGGTGGGCTTCAAAAATATTAGCAAAGGGTTCTCTGCCCAGTTGCTGGGTGGGTATGGCCATGGTGGGCATAGCCTAGTTGGCCTCCTGCACCATGGGAGAGGGGCCTTTTTGCCTTCCTCAGGCTCCGGAGGCTTTTCTTGAGCCACCGGGAGGGCAAATATGGCCTCCCCGGGCTCCGGAGGCTCTCTGGAAGCCAGAAACGGGCCTGTTTCTGGTCTTCGCCCTCGAGCCTCAACACACGCCCTGCAGTTATCTGCATCCAAAAGGAGCCACATGAGGGCCCCTGGGACGGGAGGGGTGAGCAGGGCCAGCCAGGAGTGGGATTTGAGGGTTCTCCAAACTGCACAGAATCTTAGCTAGGGGCTCTCCTGAACCCCTGTGAAACCCGAGCTGCCCACCCCGTCCCACCACCCCTATTCCAATGAGCCATGCTTGTACATGACTACGCCCACTTTAACGAAATATCCTGGCATGGAGCAGATCTGAGGGCCACAGATGGTTGCAGCTCGCTTTGCTAAATGAAGAACTTGGATCCTGCTGCATATTTCTCTAGATCTGCAGTGCAGGGTGCCCCCTCCCTTCTGGCTTCAGCCTCCAGCCCTCTCAATCAGAAAGTGAAAGAAAAGGGCAGCCCAGTCTGGATGTAGAAGTAGTTCTCAACTTACCCCAGTTTGCTTAGTGACCATTCACTGGAACAAGTGACTTGTGACCGTTTTTCACACTGTTGCAGCATCCCCATGTTCACATGATTTCTATTTGAATGCTTGACCACTGACTCATATTTATGATGGTTGCATGCAGGGGTGGGATTCAAATATTTTACTACCGGTTCTGTGGGTGTGGCTAGGTGGAGTGGCCATGTGACTGGGTGGGCATGGCTTTTTTTTTTTTTTTTGCAACACCCCCCCAGCTCCATTTTTCTTTTTTTTTGCCTCCCGGGGCTCAGGGAAGCCTCCTGGGTGAAGCAGTAAGACAGCAAGGGGGATCTCGGAACAGCTGATCGTTGGGAGGAAAAGAAAAAGAAATATCATAAGGAGTGACTGGGAAGGGCTGGCAGGACAAAATGCAGTCAGCAGTGTCACGCATGTGCCCAATGGTGCATGCGCAATAAGGACTGACTGGGTGGGGAGGGCAGAGAGGGACGGGGCCAGCCAGGGGCATGATTTGCCCATTCTCCAAACTGTGCAGAATCATAACAACCAGTTCTACCGAACCAGTCCAAACCAGTAGAATCCCATTCCTAGTTGCATGTGATCCCCTTTTGCAACCTTCTGACAAGAGACAACAGGGAAGCCAGATTCACAGAATAGAATAGAATAGAATAGAATAGAATAGAATAGAATAGAATAGAATAGAATAGAATAGAATAGAATAGAATAGGATAGAAATCAGGATAGAAATCAGGATAGGATAGGATGGGATGGGATGGGATGGGATGGGATGGGATGGGATGGGATGGG
>BLBF01000045.1:21775823-21817318 GCA_015471245.1 Laticauda colubrina | reverse complement strand
ATATATATATATATTCCAATATTAATAAGAGAACAACCAAGTTTAATGTATAATCCAATTAGCCAAATAGCGAACGCCTAAGGCCCGGGTTGATGATTGTAAGGGCCTTCAGCAGCTTCCATGCACAGGCGGACACTGGCCTAGATGCTTGTTGCTAAAGCGAAGTAATTATCCTTGAGTGCAGGTAGCAAAAATGAGGGTAAAATTGCTCTCAGAATCCTGGAGGGATCCTGCTGCTTCGAGAAGAAAATACCCCACACAGCTCAGGAAAGGTAGTCAAAGAACGCAGCCAGGAGGTGGCACTCAAGATGGCCTCCAGCAGTTAAAGTTTTTTGCGCGCTTCTCAACGGCAGCTTCTTGCCTTGCAAATGAAGCCGGAGCTCTCAAATTAACAGAACGGCAGAGAAAAGAGGAGAAATTAACATTAATTAACTTCCCCACTGAAGGAACGGCGTTCGGAGAGAGGGTAAAGGCAATACAACTCATTTTTGTTTTGTTTGTTTTTTAAACGAAAAGTCAAGCCGCTAGAAAGAAACAGAATTAAAGGCATAACGGCAACCAAACTGGCAGGGGTAACTGAATTGGCTGTGGGGGGGTGGTGAAGAGCAGCACCAGAAACCTCCTGCCGCCTTTTTTGGGGGCGCAAACGGCACTTCCCCTCAACAGAACTGTCAGGCTAATTGAAGACTGAAAGGCTAAAGACAAAAGTGAATTACAATCAAACCTGCTGTTCACGAAGTAAGATTCCTGTCTCGGTCAAGGAAGCATCGAAAGCACTGCCTTTCTCGCACAAGGCTAAGCAAAAAACTGGGGAACACTGAGGAGGAGTCACGTGGAGGAGGAGGAGCGTTCCACAAATCAAGCTCAGCCTATGAATGCGGAGACTGAAGCACCTCCCACTACAGGATGCTCTGAACAGCTCATAAGAGAAAATATGAAACATAGGTGATTAAAGTGAAAGACAAAATTGGTACTGTTATGTAATGGAATGCTTACTAATAATTAAATGTAATCAAGAGAGAAAGGGAATAAAAGTAAAAGAAGTGGAAATAAGAGGAAGGAAGGAATTTAATTAGAAAGGAATGAGACAATCATAAAATAAGGTTGAGGAATGTCAGGGAAGGAAAAAATTATTCAAAAATTGATTAAATAGTGACAAGATATGAAATTGGATAAATAAGATGAATATGTAACTGAGATTATGTCTGTATGGAGATGTGATAACCTGGAATCATGCTGTTCTCAAAAAAAGATCTTTTAATTTCATTATGTTTTGTGAAAACCCAAATAAAACTTTTACAAAAAAAAAAAAAAGATGAGATACCCTGAATGAATAATTCTTGCAGCACCTTGCTCTGCAAACTCTGGTGCGTATTTAACACTGTTACTTCAGTATATCTTCCCCAAGTATTGATTGGTATTTCCTTTAATACTTTCATATTTAATACCACAGGAAGATAAACTGAAGTAACAGTTTACTGTCCCATGAAGGTTAATTTCTCACTTGAATTATTGTATTTCTATTTCTTTGAAGCCATTTTTCTGGAAATTCTGAAGGAAATGAAAAATCATATGGGGAGCAGGAGTGGTGGAGAAATTAAATGAATGTGCTTCAGTTTTTTTTAAAAAAAACCTTTATTTATAAAGTAAGACTTGGTTAAAATTAAAAGGGTTAGTTTAATTCACAAAATTTATAAACTTGCTGATAGAATTTATAAGATGATGAATTGTAAGGAAAAGAACACTTTCTTATTTTTGCCTTTCCTAAGAAACAGGCAGTCAAAAAGGAAAAAAGAAGAACGGGTGAGCACTGTAAGTTATATATTTTTAGTTTTGTTCCCCATTGTGTCAAACAGACAGGAAGTGAGCTGACAAATGAAGGGGAAAAAAGCTCAGAATACGAATGTTGAGACATGAGGCATTAACTGAATCTGAAACACTATCACTTTCAGCAGTTTTCATTTCTCATTTAAAAAAAAAAGATTGTTATCATTTTCATAGGCTTCTAAAAACTGGTTTCCTATGCAGAGGCAAGAATAAAAATACTTATATCTAAACCAATGTCTGAACAATTCCTTGTAAAAGGAAATATTACAAGCTGTTTCTTTTCTTTTTTTTCCCACCCTAGAACTTCTCTCCCACCAAAAAAAAAAAAAAGCCACAGGAGAAAAACAAATAACAGAATCCCAATGTTAGAAGGCATCACTGAGGCCATGAAGTCCAATCCTTTATTCAGGCAGGAACCACATCAAAGCATCCCCCGTGGATGGCTGTCCGGCCTCTGTCTAAATATGGTCAGCAAAAGATGGTCAACCACTTCTCTGGCGAAGTGGCATCTTGCATCTCTCTCTAGAGCTTTTTCATCCCAGCCCATTTTCGGCGTCTTGCACTCTGGCAGCGGGCACTGGGCAACTAGTTAATGCCCAAATAATGGAACACAACCCTCTCTCCTGGAAAATTATTTCAGTTCTATCCCACTATCATTCAGTTCTATCCCAAAACATTTGCAATGTTTTTCTCTTTATAGTGTTTGTTTATCATATTTAAGAATCACCCTATACGTTATATTATTTGGATACAGTGGTTTTTCTAAACAGTTTACTGGAAATTATGAACATTCTGATAGTTAGATAACTTCGATCCTTTAAAGATAAAGAAAAAAAGTACATCCAATATTAACTATAATTTCACATCTAAAGTTAAGCCATCCGTTGCACTTTAACTCAGCTGCATAACTAGGCCTTTTATTGATCACCTCTCTGTTAATCATTTATCTGGAGAAAGTAAGAACAGCCAACATTCTTCTCATATATTACAAAAATGTATTTCTGCATGATTGCCCGGGGACAATTACTGTTTCTTCTTGGGGTTCTAAATATCTGTTTGCAAGCACAATTTCCCTCCACCAAATAGGCCTCATTTTTTTCTGAAGGATTTTCATTTGATTCTTTCACACAAATGAAGTGAGCCCATAGCAAGACTCCTTTTGGAAAATATCCAGGAATTCAAGTTACCTAAAATGCTACAGAGAACCAGATCGCCAAAAGCCGCTCATCCTGTTGCAGCAATTATTAGTTGCTTCAGGACTGTTTTCTTCCATTTAAGACTGAGAATCCAAAAAAGCCACCCTGTCTATTCCAAGCTGTTTAGTTACAAGAAAGGAACAATATTTTTCAATGGTTCTTCCCATGTTTTGGAAGTACCTTTGCAAGAGTATCATATTTGCATAAATCACAGAAACTTTAAATAGGCATTTGTTTTGTTTTAAGAAAATACCTTATTTTTAAAAACATAATCATACTGGTTTTTATAAATATACAGATAAAGTGAGGTCTGGAGATTAATTTTTCCCTCTTTGTTTTACTTGTGTCCTATTGTGATCCAATAACTTTGTAACTGAATGGTATGTAAATTGCATAAACAAACAGAAAAATCAAACTTCAAAATGCAATTCAATTACATCAAACCAAACTATACATTAAGGAGAAAGAAAATCTTAATATAGAGAAACATTTGACATATAGTCTGTTTAAAAAATGAAAAAATGGATAGTCAGAAAAAAATAATCCTGTATCTGCATCTTAGCTCAATACCCGTGCTTCACGACAAAACTATGTGGTCGGTCTTTATTTTTGGAGAGGAAAATTAGGGGAAAAAATTATGCCTCTGTCTATCAGCATCCATTGGTATTCATCTGGTTAGCATCCTGTCAGTGTGTGAGAGAGTGGAGGGTTGTTTGGAAAGTGAAACAGTATTTGCTTGTGAGCAAAGAGACAGCAAGGACCCTGGGTGTGGGTTAGCTCTGTACTAAAGCTGCTTGCTGCTCTAAAACTGAAACTCCTCTCCTCAGCTTGTATTTTGCATTTGGAACAGATTTCTTTTCAGGTGGGGAGGGGGAGTAGAACTCCTTAGCATCAGAGCGTGTTAATAATAATAATAGAGGAAATACGAATGCTCTGATGGTCATTTCGAAAAGTCCTTTCTTAGTGAGCACCTAGAAGCCAAGAGGAACATAAGTGCCAAATTTCAAGTTTGTAGGCTTTACAGTTCTGGAGATTTTGTGGTGGTGCATGAGTGATATTTCGCTTTTATATATATAGATTAGCTGGATAGCAAAATTTGTTTATAACTTCAGTGGCTTTGGTTTTCCCTGTTGTCAGCTGAAGCAGATTATTATTTATTTTTGCAAGCCATATGAATGTGATATGGCTTGCAAAAATTTCATAGCCATGATGGCTTTTTAATCTTTCAGTAGTGCTAAGAAACACAACTTGCTTCACAAAACAAACCAAAATGTTGTAACCCTGGTCAATGTGAAGAAAGATTCATTTAAATTGTGATTGTTCAGTCTGTTTTAGTTAGTTGCTGCAGTACAGTAACACCAGAGGTCTCTGTGAATAATTAAACCATAAGGAAGCCCTTGCAAAGCAACTGATGCCAAGCCCAAAAGCACAAACTGCTGAGATTTGGGGAGGGGGATCCAACCTGACATCCCTCAAGTCCTTTCAGACAACCTGGCCTATATTGTCAATCCTTGGGGACTAGTTTACAGCTTGTAAAAAAGGCAACAAAAAGGCTTAATTAATACGGGTTACAGTGTTGGAATCTTTTCAGACAAAAACATCTAATCTAAGCAGACTGATACATTTAAAAATAAAAACTGAACCACATTTTAGTTCAAATGCATGAAAAATATCACAAGCTGACTTGAAATATAAAATAATTCTGCCTAAAACAGACATATCCTTAGTTATGCTCAATCTAACAATTTGTGCGGCCCAACTGACTTTTATCAAAGGATGTTTTTAATGTAAAATCAGAAGATGTGGGATTAGAATTTCCTAATCTTCAGCCAGTACTGAAGATCAACAGATTCTGAGATTTTTACAAGTCCCATCGATTTAATCAGCGGGATATAAAACAAATTCAAATTCATTATAACCTGCCTTATCTCTTAAAATCCAAGGCAACAGAACAAAATGAGCACCACCCAAAAGCAATATAAAGAATAAAATTTCCTGCCAAAATAACAAGGACAGTAAATAATAGAATTATATTAGAGGTGCCCAGGAGCATATAAGTATAAATCCAATGAGTTGGCCAGATCAATAATCTACAGCAGAGATCCCCAACTCCCACTCTATGGACCGACATTGGGCCACGGCATGCCAGAAACCAGTCCGCGCAAACAAAGCAAAGCCCCATCCATGGGGATGCCCCTTCTGGTTCGTCCCTGCAGCCCAAAGGTTGCGGGGGCCCTGATCTACAGGATAAAGCAGTTTTCTCTACTTATTTTCAGCATTCTTTTTTTGATTGAATAAGTGCATGTGCAGTTCTTCATATACAATTCAACCTTCAGTCCCTCTACAAACAACACAATTGCTGTTATATACTAAATATTGTCCATTTCATTTTCAATCAAACTTTAAGCATTTGCTGAAATGTACCTTTTCTTTATGTATACTGAGAATATTTACACCAAGACAAATTCCTTGTGTGTCCAATCACACTTGGCCAATAAAGTATTCTATTCTATTCTAAAAGTAATACGATGGGCCAGCATTCAATGGATTTGCAAGAAGCATGAGCAGAACAGAGAAAAAAAACCACTTATTGAAAGAGAATTCATCTTGAGCCCTAACTTTTAATTATATTTAAAATCTTCCTTCTTGTGAGTGGACAAACCAAGCAACAGTCTCTCTCTCCTCAGAACCTCAGCAATCCAAACTGGCATTGGCATCTCAGCGTCATCTTGTGCTTACAGTCAACGTGGCATGTTTTCCCTCTTTGTCTAACAGACAAATGCTCACTCCATCCCGGTGGCTCCTAGCACACATTCATCTGTCCCCAAATACACAGGCTTAGCTTCTGATTCACCAGGGCAATGTTATGTAGATTGCTGATTTGGTTTAGGCGCAAAAATAGTCCCGGAGCAGCTTAGAAACATGGAGAGAATCCAGACTGGTGTCCAGCTGTCACTGCTCTCACACTTCCTTCCTCCTAAATATTCATTGTTTTAATGGGAAATTTAATCATCACAATGTGGGTTAACCAAAGATGAATCAATCAATGACAAATTAGTAGTTTTTAGGGAGAAAAGGGTGAAAACAGATTCACTCTGTTTTATTCTTCCAATGCTTAATTAGTATAAATGAGACCAATACAGGGAGCCCTCTACTTACGACAATTGAGCCCAATATTTATCTTGATAGGTGAAAAATTTGTTGAGTTTTGCCCTATTTTATGACCTTTCTTGCGATGTTTGTTAAGTGAGACGCCACGTTTGTTAAATTAGTAACAAGTTTGTTAAGTGAGTCTGGCTTTCCAATTGAATTTGCTTGTCAGAAGGCTACAAAAGGTGAATAAATAACATGACCCCAGGATACTGCAGCTGTCGTAAATATGAACTAGATGTCACACATCTGAATGTAAATCACACAACCATGGAGATGCTGCAATGGTCATAAGTGTGAAAAGTAATGAGTCATTTTTTTCCAGTGCTGTTGTAACTTCGAACAGTCACTATGTGAACTGCTGTAAGTCGATGATTACCTGTACATTGTTTTGATCCTTGACCAAAACCACACTTGCTGGGTACTCTCAAGAACAGCTCTTTAAGATCAAACACAGACAAATATCCACATAGCACACTGTGTGTTCAAAACCATTTGTGGGTGGTTCTAGGACAAAGAAACAATATATTTTGTTCTGGTTCAAACATCAAGATTTTGGAAAGAATTTAATCAGAGGATGAGGATGAAAACTTTGGGTCAAACAGCAAGTGCAGAAGCCCAAAAGACTCCCACCAGGGAAGATCTAGGCCTTCGGAATGGGACAACTTGCCATGGCCAATTCACTGTGGGACAACTTGCCACAGGACAAAATGTGATGGGGTAGGAAGGGGATCCAAGGCCTGAAGGGTCCCAGAAGCAAGCCCAAAGCTTATGGGATCCAACAGAGTGGGAAGCTATGCTAGGGAGGCCTCAGTGGGCAGGAAGCCCAGCACAGCCCATTTGAGAGTTTGGGGGGGGGGGGTCCTGGGCCTGCAATGGGCCTTCCCACCCTCTAGGCACCCACACACCAATTAATGACCCATGCATATGCTTACAGCCATAACAAAGAGAACTGGGACTGCAATGGTTGAATGGCTAGTCACATGTACATTTTGTTTAATGAGCACAATAACTTACAATCATAATTCTGGGATCAATTTTGGTCATAGGTTCAAGGATTGCCTGTATTTAGCAAATTGTTTTGTGCCTAACAATTTTCCCAAAATTGTAGTTCTTCCATTTTCTTGAAAAAAAACAAAAACAAAAAAACCTCCCTCTACTTTCAGCAAACCCAAAGTAAATACCAGATGAATGACAGGAAATGGATAGAACTACAGGCAGAGACTTGAACCATATTGAAAACTTTTCTACACACCTCATCTCTTTCAGAAGTATACTTAGCCAACAGTAACTCCAAAATCTTTAGAAAGTTTGTTACATTAGCCCCTCCTCCCAAAAAGCCTCTCTCAATTATGCAGAACGTAGGTAAAAGCTGTAACTTAACTTCTCAAAATTTTAAGATATTGTTTAGGGGGAATATGAGAAACCGGCTGATAAATGCAGGTGGAAATATTCAGTAGAAAGAAGTACAAAGAATTTGCTAGCTCTGAAATTGCTCTTTGAAGGAAAAATTAAGCCTATTTCATAGCTGAACACCACGCTGCAGCCCAAGAGATACATTACTGACGATTCTGTGCCTTTTGATACAGATGTCGCTGTTATTCAAAGAGAAGCAGAAAGGAAATTAAGCAATTGTGCATCCAGCAAAAAAAGTCTTTTCTCAACCACAAGATCACAACCTCACATTCTCTGTATCCTCATTTTAATTTGAAAGTTTTGCTTAGATCAGAAATATTTTATGCTGCCAGGCCAGAATCCCATGCAAATGGTAGTGACTAATTTTGGGGGGACAAAACAGGCAGTGTGTGCAGGGACTTCTGTCTAGTTAAAACTCTGTTAACAAGAATGAAGCCTGAGACTTCCAAAGACTTACACACATTTAATAATGCAGAAAGAAAGAAAAAAACCAAACAAGTCTGACTGCTTTCTGGGAAGCGTCTTCTATATATACAGATGTATAATGACAAGTGTGACTTCCCTTTTTTAAAAAGTGGTGGAAGAAACGATGGT
Organism: Laticauda colubrina; assembly: GCA_015471245.1. Taxonomy (NCBI): domain Eukaryota; kingdom Metazoa; phylum Chordata; class Lepidosauria; order Squamata; family Elapidae; genus Laticauda; species Laticauda colubrina. Next base: position 21,809,135 of record BLBF01000045.1, on the reverse strand, counting down.
AGAAAAATATGTAGTTAATAACGTTGATGTAAACTAGATTTAAACTAGATTTAGCAGCCGTAAGGTTAGTGTGTTTATTATTTCAGACAGTCTTTCTGTACTTCGCATAATATTGCCTACCCCAAAAAGGGAACAGCATGTTTCAGAACATAGTACGTGTACATGTATCTCTGTATGTATGATGCCAGTACAGCTTTCTGTAGCAAACTATAATCTCAGCCTTTACTTTCAGTCTATTTCCTCAAACTGTCAGGCTCCCTGATCTTAACTGCTTTGCCTCCCCTGCCAGTCCTGCATTGCAAGACTGATTCCATGAATGGCGTTTCTAAGACAGGTATTCAAAAACTGAATATGGAAATATAATTGAAGTGCTGAAAGCTAGCTTGGAATAAAACTGCTCAAGCACTCAAGGCTCCGCAGTTAAAACATAAGCATGACTCATCACCGCAGCTATTTATTAGACTCTGGTTACAAAAATGCAGAGGTAGGAATGATCTGCTTAACTAAGTTTCTCTTTTTTTTAAAAAAAAAAAAAGAGAGAGAGAGAGAGAGATAGGGTAGGCATTTTGTTTGAGGCCACCTTCCGGTCTGATCAGCGTCTTATCTGTAAAAGGCAGACCTGGGAAGCCACAGCCATTTTGGTTTGAGATCTGACAGCTCCAGGATTGCCTACATCCTGTTTGGGCTCTGTTGGAAATAGGTAACTACCTGTTTACTACATTTTTATTGGGATGTACTCATTAATGAGCCTTAACTAATGAGCTAAACAGCTGTACTAACTGCTTAATGACTGAAACTATTCTAAGGATATTGCTGAAGAACTCCAGGTGCCATCTGCTCACTGCAATTTCCAGGCAGACAGTAAATGATAATGTCTGTCATGATAATGTCTGTCTGATCACAAAGCGCGCAAAAAGCCGAACTATTTTTTTTAAAAAGCAAATGAACCCACAAACCATTTTGAACCAGTGCTCTTTGTGCAACAAATAAACAAAATGTCAGCTCTAACTAACAACGGGGACTCATGCAAGGATTTTCCAACCTCTCTACTCAGCTGAAAGTATATGTTCAGTATGTAGAGATTTGTTTAAGGCACATATAAGAGCTTTTATAGACAGACAAAACTGTTGTGTGCCAACTCTGTGAACATCTCATATTTGGGAACACTGCTGTTGTGATCCCAATTTTGCTTTTCCTCCTATAACTTTTTTCCACAGTGATGATTCCCAGAATGAGACGTTCTTGTCTGATACAGCAACTGAGAAGACTTTTACATTATCCCTAATGCTCCCTCCATGCGTAGGAAGATCACAGCTAATGGTCATTCTTCAAATCTTAGGGTGGAATGAGGGTTGCTGAAAGACAAACTGTAAAGCAGGAAAGAGATCTTTGGATAAGAAGACAGCGCAAATGCAATAAATACTTTTCTAAGCTCCTCTCATTGTTTCATATGGGGTTATCATCTGTATTACTTTCATCAGGTTAATGTTTATGCATCTGCGATCGATATTTAACTGCTTTGTTAGGTCAGTAATGCTTTGAAATAAGGACGCTTCTATGAGAAGAGCTCATCCAGAAATCTGTCTCTGCAGCACAAAGCAGAACACCAAATGTAGCAGAGAAAGCTCTTTTTAATTCTACAGCGAAGCTTCTGATCTTCCCAATGGAGGGAGGACAGTGGAACCTCTTAAGGACTTATATTTCATTATGCTGGTTCCCTCTGAGGAAAAGAAGCATCCTTAACAGTCCTGCATTGTATTCACACCTGCACAGCTATAAATTACACAAACAGCCTTCAGGCTCAGCATGTTTATTGATCTAAGATCAAATGAAGACTTACAGACTCAATTCTCATCAACAGCCCATCTCCTAAAAATTTATCAGTGATACACAGTGCTTTCTTCTCAGCCAGACTTAAACACAGGGGTGTCCTCCAGATGTTTTTCAAGTTAAACCATCCTTTGCCACCAGCTACACTGGCTAGGATTGACATCTGGATTTGCCTATAAGTGCAAAGTCAAACCTAAATGTGAACTAGTGTTAAATATTTTTGTCTGGACATTTCATATACATTCCCTTTTAATGTCCATCTATTTAATTCCTATCTGGTAACACAAACAAATCCTATATCCGTCTCCTAGGAAATAAGACCCACTAAGTTTATTATAGATGATCCTAACAAATATCCAAATGATTGCAGCAAATCAGTAGGAAAGGCTTAAACAAATACCCTAAATCATAAAATTTAGAAGAAATATACCACTAAGAAAGATTTCTAATGAGACACATTGGCTGTCACATTATGTGACACATTGACACATTTCTAATGTGTCTAATATTTCTAATGTGACACATTGACACATTATGTTTTTACTGTATCTGTACTAATTGTTGGATTAGAATTAGAGGGTCTCAAGTTGAAATCGATCTTCATGTCACTCCCTTCAGCCCAAGAACCAGCATGATGGTGTGGTTCAAATATTGGACTAGAAACTAGGAGGCTGCGAGTTCTAGTTCCCTGCTGCACCGTGATCCCTAGATAAGGGATCAGAGCTGCTATTGTTTAGATAAAAGAGAAAGCCACACTACACTTGCCTTGAGCACTTAAAAAAAAAAGGGCAGGAATACAAAATCAACAAATACAGGTAGTCCACAACTTACAACCATAATGGAGTCTGCCCATTGTGATCACAAGTTGTTAACAGTCATAAAAATGAGTTGCCCATGTGACCAACTTGATTTTATGACCTTTTTTTTGCATCGGTTGTAAAATGAATGTCACAGTTGTAAAGCAAACCCACTGTTTGCTGTGGGCCATTTTGACAAAACGTAGGAAATAAATTCCGCTTTTCAGTTAAAAAAAAATTGGTAAAACCCAGTCATGTGACAACAGGATGCTGCAAATGGCCATATATCCAGGCTTGTTGTTGAGCTCCCAACATGTACTCACACTGGATGCTCACAGGGTGGGGAGGGAAGAGAGACCACAGGAGGAACAGGCTGTTAGAACTTTGTAAACCAGGCTGTAAACATTCCCAGAAAGTCTATCGTAATGTCAAATGGTCACAAAATGATCAGTGATAAATTGAGAACTACTTGTATTTCATTATGTCAAAGTACATTTTTCATTTTTATCTTCACAAAAACCGGATCTATTAACCTGAAAACTTAATATTTTTATTTATTAAACAAAGGGCTTGAGCCTTTCTAGTCTGATCTCTCAGCTTTGTGATTTTTTCTAAGCTAAAGCTCTGTATGCTTCACTGTTATTTTAGTTTCCCTGCATTTCCTTATTATTTGCCATTTCAGTCTTTCAGTTAGCTATTTATCCTGGCAAGTACAACTTGAACTTTGAACTATGCCAGAACCACACAAGCTTTTACTTTATTGTTATTGCACCTCGTACAACGAAATCAAACACCATCTTCAGTGCACATCATGACCATGACCATGAAAATAAACACAAACACACATCCTTCACCCTTCACACATTGAACCGGAAACCCCCGACACCACACCAACACTGCACTACACAGCAGAATTCAAAAGAGCGACTGCCCTGGGATAGAAGCTTCTTTTTCGGCCACAATCAAGAACTAGATGATAGCCACACAATAGAGTGAAGAGCTAATAGACCTTTACATATTTTAAAAGAACATATTACTTATTTACAGAAAAGTTTTTTTTTTTAAATGAGCATTTTTACGAACAGTACTTTAATAGGGGACACAGGGATCTAATTCCGTGTTTGCATTATTGATTCAAGCCGTCTTGAGATTTACTGAATTGGAAAGGAATTAAGAACTGCGGTATTCCTCCCCAGCCCTCCTCTTGGCACAGAAGACATAGTCTAGGTGTTCCTAATTGTGGGCTAGGAAACAGGCTTAAGAAACCAGTTGGCCTCTTCTATGGTTGGATGCAGGGAAAGAGGCTATCTTTAAATATTGCTGCTTTTCCTCATTCATAACCTGAACTGCAGATAAAAGAAAGATCTGCAAACTCTGTTGTTATTCAAATGGTGACTCCAGCCTCTTTGCCTGTTTTGCCCGCAAGACTAAAGCTTAATTTAGTTTACAGCTGTTTCCCAAATACCACAAACAAAACTGATCACAGCATGAAAGACAAGAGGGGAAGCCATAAAAAATGAACTATTTAGGCACTGCCTTCCTTATTCATCAGAATTTGAGAATGCCAATGCATCTCCTAACTTGGAAGAGAAAAAAACAGAAGATGAACTATGGCCTGAAATTAAAAGCAGCAGCATCTGGGTATAATGTGTGTTACGTGTATGACACTGAATCCTATCTGTACAAAAACAAGTACTGCATCCAGGCAAGTAAGAAATCAAAACTCATGTTTTATGCTTTTATCCAAACTATCCCACTAACAAGACCATCTAAATAGATCATTACTTCCCGCATGGTGAGAAAAAGTTGGCTTTCTCTTTGCTGTTGATCAGATGAACTGTGAAGATCTTCACCGGGTCCTGTGGCGAAGGAGAGAGACCACTTGCTTCCTCATGCTTGCCATCTTTTATCGGTTTTATTGGTAATTTCTAAAGTCTGATTGTTGTGAGTAATATAGTTTTTCAGTTCATGTAGCATACAAGTTTAATAAAGTATTATTGTTAAATAAATCAACTTTAATTCAATTATTAACCTAGTGCTAATTATTTCAGAGAATTTACTTTAGGCAGGGCTCAGTCTGGATCCAACCTCATATGTAGAGATGAAACAAATCTATTTTACTTTAATATTTGATGTTTATATAATATAATGAGATAATAGCATTTAAACTTTTTCAGGTTTTTCATAATTCTTTCTTGAGCACCTTGTAAGAAGCCAAATGACATGGAACTGACACGATGCAGGGGGTTGGACTAGAAACCTCCATAGTCCCTTCCAACTCTGTATTCTGTATTCCCTTCCCATGCAAAGACTGCTACTGATCCCCATATAACAGCAAGAGATTTTAGGAGTTGTTGTCCGACATATCTGGCAGTTGCAATTTACAGACAGCCAGATGAAATGTTACAAAATGCTGGAAAGTCATATAAGAACAAACACTCTTCCATTCTCTGAGGCTTCAGCTGTAGCATGACAAGTCTCTCTCTTTAGCTCACAAAACTGTCCTACAGGAAGCACATTTCATATTAAATCCTAATCAGAAGCATTTCGAAGGATTCAACCCATTTCAACTTAAAAGATAACATCTACTCTGAGGTCTTGGAAACAAGAGAAAAGTAGTGTCTCGTCTCCAGGCTTCTTTCTGAATGTTGAACTTCCCCGTCTACCTGGATGAACTGGTCTTTCACCAAGTTTTTAGAAGGTCCACTAATTCTGCTTCATCAAAATACACTTGATGCTGCCACCTTGTTTCTGATAATGCAGCCATCACAAATATCCATAGAATACAGTATGGTTAAAAAAAAAAAAAGTCAAGGTGACACACAAGCTGCAGACACGTTTCTCTACATGCTATAGAGAGAGAAGGGTGGATGCATTTTCAAAAGATCTCCAAGAATCAATCACAAAAAACTATGACAACCAATGGCACAAGCCAATTTTGTTATTGGTTTTTAACTCTAGAACAAACTTGCCAGCTACTACAATATTCTAGAATACACAGTACAGCAGATGGGGCATTTCATAAAGAATTCCAGGCCACAAAAAGAGTTACACAATTGTATCCTTTAAGTTCTGGGGTATTCCCTGAAATTCAGTTCCCTAACTATTCAAGTTCCTTCCAAACTTTCTTTCTGACAATAAGAAAGCAAAAGAACAAATTTCAAAACTTAGAAATATCATCAACTGACATGTCTGTGCAGTTCATACTTTACATGGAAGTATCATATCTACAAAACTAATTGTAAAACCAGAATTCCTCAATTCACTGGTGTCAATTTAGGCAGCCAGAGCACCTGTCTCTCTTACCAAAGAATCCTAGGTACCTTGGAGGTCTTACAATTCACTACAAGTTCACTAAGACCTACTGTTTGAACAAACAATCTGGAACTCAGGATGCAATTCATCCCAATGCAGCATCCCAATGCAGGTGAACTGACATCAGAACAGGTGCTGCACTTAACGTTACGTTACACTTCTCTGGGGTACACGGGTTGAAAAAGTAGTTTTCCTGGCTCCTCCTGCAAACACCAAGACAAGGGCAACAACATTAACACTAATTGAGCCTTACGTTGCAACTTTTAGGGGGGAGGGGATCATTTGGAAGTCTAAGACAAAACGGAGTGTTCAAATAGTGACTGCCATTACATTTCTGACAATTCATAAAAGAACTTACACAGTGTGTGTGACCAATCACAAAACCACCATTTACCAAGCAGCGAACTGGTAAGGTTGCCTTCCCTCATCTTTCTTGCCTTCTGAGATGCTGTCTACCAACCCCACTTTCCCACTGCCCATTCTCAGGGGAGAGGCCACTGTTCCAAACAATACACTAAAGCACAACTTAGTTTTACTTCCTAAGGACATTTTGAGGCCCATTAGAGGCATTTTCCAAACAGAGATATGAGAGCTGGTGTTTTATGGAAAAATCGCTTTAAATGTCTCTCTGCTTTTAATTGGAAAACCCAACAACTATATTAAAGTCTGGGAAGGCAGGCAATCTGGTAGACACCAAGGGAGCTAGCTGTCTGCAAGCACATAGATATTCACACTGATTTCCTCAGTAACTAGCGATTCCTTCCACATCACTTTTGCTTCCTTTACCTTAGTTCAGCCAGAAAGTGAAACATTTCCCAATTCCAGAAATCCCCCCACTGTGGTTTTTGTATTCATGGTTTTAGAATGACAAAAAAAAAATCAGGAGGAATCTGTTTAAAACCTTTTCTGACTAACAAATTTGACTAAAAGGCGCTAAGCTTTTGTTATAAGCCTTTTAATAGTGTGTTAGAAAAAAGGCTTCCAAACTCCTCCTGGTTTTTGGTCACTGTAAGACTATAGCACAGGTTTCCTAAAATGGCAATGAAAGGAAACCCAAAGTAGTCTGCAGATAAAAGTTGTCAGCACACTAATGTAACTGTTAGTACTGGACACTTTTCTAACACAATAAACAGATACCAAACAAATAATTCCACATCAGAATCTAGAATTTAGAAATAACTGGCCTGCTTCACCCCAAGTTAAAAACCTGTTTGTAAGCCTCATTTTTCTTTCTAGTTTGATTATCCATGAAATAATTCAAAATAAAATTAAATTAAATTGTGCAATGTGCTAATCAGGTTCTTGCCAATACTTACAAGCAGCACCATCTCACCTGAACATACAATAAAAACGCTGCCCATTTTGTGACTGCGATCCCTGAAAGTAAACCCAATGAAACAAAAGACATTATTCTCCTGCATAACCAAACTCAGGATTCCATGTGATCAGGCAGTAAGTGTCCTTTTTAAGCAAAACATGGTGTCTTGCCCCACAGAATGTCTTCACTTCTTTCAAAAAATTGAGAACAGATTGGGAGGGAAGAGAAAACCTCCACCTCATGAGTTAAGCATGCCTTCCTATTCTTATACTCAGTCAAAAAGGATCAATTACAATCTTTTTATGGAGACTTTTTCAAATGTTGGTATTATTATTAAAAGTACCATCTTACTGACTTTACCTCACCCAACTGTTTTGAAGTTATGCAAATATTTGGAAAAAAAAAAACCCAACAAAGAAAGACAGCACAAAGATCAATTTCAGCTTTCTCAGGTAAAACCTATCAAGCGTGGCTGGTTTGTGCTCTTAATCTAGAGCTCATTCTTTGCTTGCCCATTTCACAAATTGCCATACTTTACATCCTTACAGATGGAACACTATAAGAATAAAAATGTTAAGTAATTTCTATTCAGAAGAACTGGGAAAGGCTGAAACTTCGCCGCAATCATTTCTCACAAAACATCCAAATCATAAACCTTTCAATTTAATCTGTGTAGCATAGTTCATGTTCCTTTAGAAATTACTTCTATTAAAATCAGTGGTTTAAAATGCCTAAATTCAATTGTCTATTCGGCTTATCAAAGTTAAAAATCAACCTAGTCAGTAAGAATAAAAGAGTGGATGATATACAACACTAAAAACTGGAAAAGCTGATACCCCCAAATAAGCTTTATGAAATCCAATTTCTTCTTCGTTAGCAGTGGGATAATGGGCCCTTTTTTTAAAAAAAAAAAAATCATTAGGGAGATGGCAACCAATCTTCCATCCTTACTGCTGCTTGAATGAACTTCCAAAAGTTTTGATGAAAATCCACAAGTGTTTCTGGGCCAAGCTGCAGCCACCTGACTTTGTCAACACTTGTTCTTTGGGGGACAAACAAGCACAACCAAAGAGGAAACAACTCCGGCGTTTGGGGAAACGTCTTTCCCTGGACCCCTGAAGACCATCTCACTCAGCCTAGGTCAAAACCTCATGGATGGGATGCTGGGTCTACTTTTGCAGGGCTAGATCCGTCCAAGGGAGGCTCTGGGCAGCACAGGAAGGGGGCAGGGGAGAGACCCCCTATACCAGGGGTGTCCAAGCTTGGCAACTTTAAGCCTGGAGGACTTCAACTCCCAGAATTCCCCAGCCAGCTCTGGGAGTTGAAGTCCTCCAGGCTTAAAGTTGCCAAGCTTGGACACCCCTTCCCAATAGAGAAATGCCCCCAAGGGGGCTGCACCCTAAAATCCACAGCAGGACCGAAAAAGGCCGTTATCAGGACCTCTTTTGTGCCCCCCCCCCAGGCCGTTTCTACCCACCCTCTGGATCCCGACGTGTCCCATGACGCTCGGCCAGTAAGTATGCCCGAGGAAGCCCAAGGCAAGGGACCCGAACGCCCGCCCGAGGTCCCGTCGAGCCTGCCTAAACCAGCCTAGCGAGGTCCCTTGCTAATCCACGGCCGCCTCAGGAAGGCCTGGCAGCCGGGTGGTCGCTGCTGCTCCGCCTCCTCCTCCTCCACCTCCTTCCCCTCAGCCCGCCCCGGGGTCCCTCTCGCCGCCCACTGACCTCGCGCACGTCCTGCAGGCACTCCAGGACGGCCAGGTTGTTGGCCCAGCTGTGCTTGGGGCAGACGCGCATCACGTCTTCGCGGCACACCGGCTCTTCCGCCAGCTTCCAGCCGCCGCCGGAGGAGCCAACGCGGGACACCCGCCCGCCGCCGCCGCCGCCGCCCACGGCCGGTCCGAGCTGAGGCGCCTGCTGCTGCTGCTGCTGGCCCTGCGGCTGGGCCCCCATTCCCGCCTGCCCCTGCGGCGGGAAGGCAGCGGCGGCGGCGGCAGCGGCCCCGGCCGGCTGAGCCCGCGCCGACCCGAGGGCCACGAGGAAGAGGAGGAGCAGAGGGCCCGGCCCGCGACGGCCCCGGGCCCCGACACGTCCGCACGGCGCCATTTTGGATGCGACTCCTTCGGCTTGGGCCGCCCCGCCCCCGACGACGACGACGACGCGCAGACACGCCCCCCGCGTCCTTGGCGCGCGCGGCGCCAGGGGGACGGAGACGGGCGTTTCGAAGGGGTGGGGCTGCGCCTTCCTCCGTCGCCCGTGGCAACGGCTTGGGCCTGCCAAAAAGTTTTCCTCTCCGACTCTTGCGCGTGCGCGCGCGCTCTCTCGAACCGCCAGGGCAAAACTCAACGGGCGAAATGTTGACCGTCGCCCGTTTGACATGAACGAAACGCCCGCGGCAAGACCCGGTTGCATTCGCTGGCTCTCTGGACGCGCGGGTTGCAGATCACAACGGCTGGGTTCGCCTTCAGCCGAAAAGGAGCACGGGGGGGGGGGGGGGGGGGGGGGCTGTTTCAGGAGGTCGAGCATTGCCCGTTGACGACCTGGGCTTCTCGGCTGCCAAATCGGAAAGCCGCTCCCAGGTCGCTTTCTCCTGGTTTGCAAACTCGGCCAAGGTTGGCTCGTGAAGATTTGGCAATATTGAATGTGGGATCGGAATCGGAAAAAAGAACAGACGTCTCCCAACCTGGTGGACTTCAACTCCCAGAGTTCTCAGCCAGTTTTGCTGCGTTTCATAAGAAGAAGAACAGGGTCGAATAGAACAGAAACAGAACAGAAATGCGGATAGGAAAAATAATAGAACAGAAGAATAGTTTATTGTCATTGCACCTCTACAACAAAATTAAACGCCACCTTCAGTGTACATCATGACTGAAAATACAAACACACATCCTTCACTTTCTATACATTGAATGGAAAACCCCCGATGTTGCATTAATACTGCAGTAGAATTCAATAGAGTTTAATGCTCTGGGACGGAAGCTGTTTTTCAGCCTATTTGTCCTTGTTTTTATTATGCTGTACTGTCCGCCAGATGGTAACAGTTCCAAAAAAGGGTGCCCAGAATGAGATAGATCAGAATGTTTTGAACTGGGAATTAGAATAGAATAGGAATAGGATTAGAATAGAATAATAGAATAAGAATACAATAAGGAATAGAATAGAATAACTTTATGGTCACTTTGAATGCATACTGACCGTCCAACATTCAAATGAAATTTTGTTGCATGCAGCTTTCAAAGGGTCACCACCTCCAATACACACTTCATAACCACCACAGAACAAATAAGTACAGTTATGCGTATACCCACATATATTATGGTATTATATGACACACAGAAACAACCCAGTCTCGTCTGGATGTATACGTGTGCATGGCGAGAAGTCAGAATCTTGTGAGTTTTAGTAGACGGATGGCACAGGGGAGAAAGTTGTCGGAGAATCGGGTATTGAGATTGGAGGGGAGCGGGGTTCTTCCAAGGCCACTAAGCCTCATAAAGGAAGAGATGCACAGAGAAGCTGCAAAGTAAATGCTGGTTGCTGGCAGGTGAAGACTGAGGACAGGAGCCTGTCAGAACCTTTTCCGGCCTGCACGTTTTACTCCAAGGCATCAGTTTATGTGAGCAAACAAACCCCAGCTCTCTTCCTGGTTTCTAACTTTGTTGTTCTTGCCAAAAAGGATCTGAATTGCAACACTGTGCAAGCTGAGAGCCCAGGTTGAAGAATGCAGACTATATACCTTGTAGCCCCTTTTGGAAAAAAAACCCCTTTGTGCAAGGATCTGACCAGCCTATTAAAAGGGGAGGGTCGGGTCGGCTGAACCAGGCCCTTTGTTTGAAGGCTGACTGTTAACAAAGTGACTCCAGTCCCAAGGGCTGGTTGCAGGGAAAGGAAAGGAATCCTCAAGCCACAGCACCTTCTCAATAGCCACTTAAGGCACATAACACTTGGAAGCACCAAATTACCTGGGGGGCAGGGAGGAGACAAGGAAAAAGTCAGCAGGCACTCCCAAGCTTAGCAACTTAGAGCGGGGTGTGCATATGTGTGTACACAAAAAATGAACAGACTTGCACAGGCAAGATGGGAACCATTACAAATGTATCCTTGGCTTTACCTGGAGAAGCCAGGGATGGAGGGAGGGTCCAACTACCAAGTCCAGCAGCTATGCATGTATGTTTGTATGTATTTAGTTTGATTCATAGGGAGGTTGCCCAAATTAATTATATGTCTTGGCACTGGAGACTGCGACACTACAAACCTTGACGACTTCCTGCGTATTTTTAAAATTTTGTTATTGCTTTTAAAATCATGAGAGAAATAGAAACAAAACAAAATACAAACATATCGTTAAAGAAAAATAACTACATAGAAAGTAGGCTTTTTAAATGGAAAAAGTAACGAAAGAAAAAAGGTGTATCATTCTCGCTGTAAATGGTTAATATTCCATATATAGTTAGCTATTGCAATTGTTATTCAAGTGTATCTTCATTTCTAACACCTTTATATAACTGATTTTTAACCAGGCATGTTTTATACAAATGAATCCCATACTTCAATTAATTTGTCTACACAAAGACAACACCTATAAGCAATCTGCTCATAGGTGGCAAGGGCAATTGCATGACTTCCTTAATTTTCATAACGCAGGATCTTCGACAAGGTATCCCTAGAACTCAATATAAAAAGTTCACAGTAAAATGATACAATATAGGAATTAGTATGGCAAGACCGCACTATCCCAAAATCTAAGCCAAATTCCTCCAAAAAAGCTCAATTTTACTAGGTGTTTGGAAGGCTATCAGTGTTGATAGCCTTTGGGCAATGTTTTCCAAGTACACAATTTTTGATGTGTTTGCTACCTTCCACAATTCCCCTGGCTGAAGAATATTGGGAGCTGAAGTCCACTTAATTTAAAGGTGTCAAAGTTGGGAAATATTGTCTTTTGGAAGGCTTCTTTACAAAACACATGGTCACGGCAGGACAATAGCTTGAGGTGTTGTCAGCATCTTCACTTCATGAAAGAGATGACCAACATCCATAAGTGTATTGGCTATGTCAATTATGGTGGAGAAAGCTGAAGTTTCTTTTTTCCTGTTTCCACAGGGAGATTAGGCCCAGTTTTCTCCGACTTGACCCTAAATAAAGATTTATAGTTTTCTGCTTCTTCTTAAAACATGCTTTCTTCAGCGCAATAGAATTTCTGAAGCCCCAAGGCTACAAAATTGGAGTCCAGTGGCATTTATGTTCTCTCTTCTGTATGAATTCACTGAAAGAATACCGCACTGGAATTGGGCACCCAATAAATTTAAACAAATACATAATAATTTTTTCACATATCTTAAGCAACATTTCATGCACTTACACGGTTTCTCCTCTATATAAATTCTTCAATGTTTGGTAAGATTTGCATTCTAAGTACAGTTCTTTCATCATTCCAGGTCTATTATTTTTTTACTATGTAAATATTTGAGAAATGATGGTCTTTGTAGCAACACTAAAGTTCTTCCGTGTTTATATTATTTATAGAGCTGTTTTTCTTCCTACAGAGCAACCTTGTTGGATGCCTTTCCTATTTACATATCTTGCTTTTCTTTCTTCCATGTACATTTTGGTCTTGATTTTAAACAATTTCCATTTCGGCAATCTAATACTCAAAATTAATTTTCACCTCTTGATACGTGGCTCTTTCAAATACACTTGACTTGTCTCATCTGCTTGGATGCTGCAATGGAAAGGGATCTGGCCTTAAGAGAGCAAAGAAAAGGCAGATCTGGGAACAACCCAACTGCATTATTTCAAAAATGAGAGAGAACACCTTAAGTGTCTTTTCCCTTTTAATATATCCAGTAGACAGAACCAACAGAATCTGCTCTAAAAAACATGTGTTTATGGTTGTTTCCAGTCAACTAGATGTTTACATTGGATTTGGCATTTTTATCTCTTTCGAGTTCTTCCTAAGGACCTGTTGCTTGATGGGATCGTCGCAGGATGTAAGCTGTTCTGAGAAAAGCTGCTTTTTGCAATTGACTGATAGAGATTTTGTCAATGCTGATAGTGTTCAAACGATGCTCCAGGGGTTTTGAGATTGCACCTGTTACCTTTTAGGATTGTTTCTATGTATGTTTTCTTTTGCCACTATCATCCCACTTCTATTTGCAGATTTATTATTAATTGGAGGATGGGACAAAGTATTCATTCAAGTTAAACCTCACCTGGAGCTCAAAAGTCCCTCCATCTTCCCTCACAACAAACCTACAAAGTAGGATGGACAAAGATGGTCAGTTAAAGGTGAGGCATGTTAATCAGCATTGTTTGACCAAGATAACAAGGAAACCATTTATATTTTTATTGCATAATTTTATTGCATAATTGTATAAACAAAGGTGTAATATAGTAAATAGTATAATACTCCATGAAATCACATGGAGTATAATAAAGCCTTAGTAAGATCACACTTGGAATAGTTTTGGTCATATTACAAAAACAATGTTGAGACATTGGAGAAGAGTAACTAAGATGATTAAAGGCCTGGAGACAAAAGCATGAAAAACAGTTGCAGGAACTGGGTTTGGCTAGTCTAGAAAAAAGAAGAACCAGAGGGGACATGATAGCAGCGTTCCAGTATTTGAGGCATTGCCACAAAGAAGGGGGTCAATTTATTTTCCAAAGCACCAGAGGGAAGGACAAGAAACAACAGGTGGAAACTAATCAAGGGGAGAAGCAACCCGGAAGTAAGGAGGAACTTCCTAACAATGAGAACAATTAACCAGTGGAACAGCTTGCCTCCAAAAGTTGTGGGTGCTTCCATCACTTGAGCTTTTTAAGGAGACTGGACAGGCACTTGTCTGAAATGGTATAGGATCTCCTGCTTGAGCAGGAGGTTGGATTACAAGACCTCCAAGGTCCTTCCAGCTCTATTCTGATTAAGCCTTATGCGAAGACATGTTCTTGTAATACTCTAATTAGTATGACTTGACATGAGACTATGATTCAACCATTTTTTTTTTAAAAAGGATTATATTCTAATTTATTTCTGGCGTTTAAGGAGATCAGTTTGGCTGAGAAAGTGGTTTAAAATCAACCAGGAAGCTTCTATGCACAAGAATGAACTTGAATCCACATTAGTCCAGCACCTTTTAGCACTATATTACAATCACATCTTGGAAAGTCAGCCTGCCCAGAACGGAAAGGGAAAATATGTTCTCTTCACAAATAACCCCAAGGCAGGATTTGGAAATGTTCCCAGTTCCTGCGTAATTGTAAAGAAATGGTGATGGAAAAACAAATACGCACAAGGCACTCTTGACATTTCTAGAAGCAAAGGGGAAAAAAACAGAACTGATCTGAACCTTATTCCTGCTTTCTTTCGCTATCATTGCTTGCTTAAGATAGAACCTATCTCTGAGAGGAAATTTCATGGCCTGGAAGCAGAAAGAAATAGTGGCAGCTTTCCAAAGGTTGCAACATTTTTTCATGCATATGTAATGCTTGCTTTATGCACATCCTACCCTATCAATGTATTCCCAAACACTGAACTAGTTAGTCGTCGACTTATGACCACAAAATTTGTTAAGCAAGACAGTTGCTAAGTGAGTTTAGCCCTATTTTATGACCATTCTTGCCACAGTTAAGTGAATCACTGCAATTGATAAGTTAGTAACATGGTTGTTAAATGAAGCTGGATTCCCCCATTGACCTTGCTTGTCAGAAGGTCACAAAATTCACAGTGCTTCCCATCCCTCTCTAAGCAGTTTACAGGGTCAAACTCTTGCCCCCAACAATCTGGGTCATTTTCCCCACCTTGGAAGGATGGAAGGCTGAGCCAACCATGAGCCAGTGGGAATTGAACTGCTAGCAGTGGGCAGAGTTAGCCTGCAATACTGCATTCTAACCACTGGACACCGTGGAAGGGAGGGAAGGAGGGAGGGAGGAAGGAAGGAAAATAGCAATAGAACTAAAGACTTATATACCGCTTTATAGGGCTTTACAGCCCTAAGAGGTTTACAGAGTCAGCCTCTTGCCCCCAACAGTCCGGGTCCTCATTTTACCCACCTCGGAAAGACAGAAGGCCAAGTCAACCTTGAGTCTGGTGGGATTTGAACTGCCAAATTGTAGGCAGCTGGCTGCAGAAGAAGTAGCTTGCAGTACTGCACTCTAACCACTGCACCACAGAGGCTCAAAAAAGAGGATCGTATGATCTTGGGAACACACTATTTTCACAAATACATGCCAGTTGCCAAATGTCTGAACTTTCTTTACATGACCATGGGAATGCTGCAATGGTCATAAGTGTGAAAAATGGCCATATGTGCCATTGAAACTTCGAACGGTCACTAAAAGAACTCTTGTAAGTTGAGGACTATATACCTGTACCATACAAAGGTAAAGCATTTATCCATCAACTCTCCACCCAAAGCTGCTATTTATGTGTGAAAACCGAACAGCCCTCAAATTATCACGAACACAGCTAGTCCTTGACTTACAACCACGATTGAACCCAGCATTTCTGTTGTTAAGAGAGCCATTTAATAAATGAGTTGCCAGAGTCGTTAAGTGAATCAGTGCAGTTCTTAAATTAGCATTGAATTTGGATTTCTCATTGACTTTGCTTGTCAGAAGGTCGCAAAAGGCAGTGACATGATTCCTGGAACACTTTCATTGTCATAATATGAGTCAGTTGCCAAGGGTCTGAATTTGATCACATAACCGCAGGGATACTGAAATGGTTGTAACTGTGAAAAATGGCCATGTCACTTTTTTCAGTGATGTTGTAACTTTGAATAGTCACTAACTGAACCATTGTTAAGAGCAATCATTACCTGTATGAGACACTGCAGTCACACAACCTCCCCAAATCACATCCCAACTCCAGCCTACCCTGCAAACAAGCCTCAAAGAAATAAACAATAAGCAGGTTTCAGTTCAAAGAGAAATGGCTCATTATTACCAAAGGCTACAGCAGTATACACGCAAACTGTTCAAATTCTAAAGCAAACACTCCAATTTAAAAGCCACCGGTATACAAATATTTAAAATATAAAAGCACACACTCTCTCCAACACTGCACTGCCAAAAACAACTGGCTACAATGCAAACACTCTCAAACAATTATTCTCAAATTATGATGCAATGCAAACACATTGTTCCTCAGAGGTATATTAATCAAAAACAGTAGTAATGTAAACATAGTTCTTCCTCCAAAGTTAGGCCACTGTGTAATTTCCGTAGCCACCATTACCATGGAAGGAGTAAGATTTTTTTTTAAAGACACAGAAATCAAAGAAACTTTTTATGGAGTGATGGGCACAGAAATAGAGAAGGCAAAGATCGGGGGGGGGGGGGGATGTGATATACAAAAGAAACAGTGCAAATGATACTGCACAGCTGCACACAAAACACCCAAAAGTTAGTGATACATATGAAGTTTTGATCTTCAAACTACTACCAGACAATCTGGAAAGTTAAGTGAGCATATTGCTAAATGAGAAATATTGCTAATAGCAAAACTTCGTGATCTGGTTGATCAGCAGAACTGTTTAAAATGTTACATGTAGCTAAAATACTTCTTGTGGCAGTCCTCGATTTACAACAATTCATTTAGTGACCATTCAGTTAAAATGGCACTGAAAAAAATGACATGACTGTTTTTTACTTACAACCATTGCAACATCTGTCTCCATGGTCATATCATCAAAATTCAGATACTTGGCAACTAACTAGTATTTGTGATGAGTGCAATTTCCCTGAGTCATGTGACCTTCTGATAAGCAAAGTCAATGGAGAAGCCACATTTATTTAACGAAATAGAATAGAAACTGGGATTGATGTTGCTGGGAAAAGCAGCAACAGACAAGGTGGTGATTCCCGTGGAAAGCTAGAAGGTAGAAAAACCTAAAAAAAATATCTTGTGGAAGGTGAAGTAAGGGAATGTAAAAGTAACCAGCTGCTCAATATGTCATCAAAATTACACCCACCCCAATGCAAGAAGAAAGCTGAAACAGTAACAGAGTTTATTTTCTTAAAATCAGAAACTGCAGGTATTAAGTAAAGAGATGCTTGCTTTGGGAAGCAAAACCATGACATGTCTGGACAAAACATTGAAGTTTCAGAGGCATCATCCTGACAACAAAAGTAGGAATTGTCAAAGTCATAGTTTCACCAGTAGTTACATGATTTTGAAGTGCGGATCATCAGAAAGTCTGAAAAAGAAAAATGAATATGTGCAAGGAGAAAATTGCTGAGAATATTTTCGAGCACAAAAATATATCAAACTAGGTGAAATGAAACCAGAATGCTAAGAAATCTTGACCTTAGAAATATTGAATGTATTTTTTTTTAAAGACTTGCATATAAGTCAATATTATTTGGCAAGCTATGCTTGCATTTTGTTCGTACTAGTTAATTTTCATGCAACACACAGTTCAGAATAACTGGGTCAACTGGCCAGCAGCCATGTCTCCAGCCTTATCAACCACCCTAAAGATTATTTTTTTAATCTCCTGAAGATGGGAGGATCCACCTCCTCCCAAGATAGAGTTATTAGGGGCAGCAGAACTTGCAGGGCCTCTCTGGAGCTTTACCTGGATCACAAAGATCAGAGGGCACAGTTTATCTTAAGTTTCACATGGCATAGAAATTAGTGGACTGATGGGGGACGTAGTTTAATATCAAGCAGCACAAAATGAGCAAAGAATACATGGGATTTGTGTTTCTGCCTGCCAGGTATGTAAAAGATAGAGGGGAAAGAACAATTGTTATAGAATTATGGGATCAATTATTTCTATGAATAGGATAACTTATTTTATAATTGGAAAACCAGTAGAAAACCAGTTATTTTGATTGTTTCATCTTGACTCTTCCCTTGGATACAATGTGGCTTCTGTCACCCACCCTCCATATAAATAGAAGCACACAAAAATATGATGCGCACATACATATTTATATGGGAGAGAAACCCTAGGCTGGAAAAGCTTGGTATTATAAAATATATTTGTCTGTGTTAGTAATTTTTGACCATTTGAAATTCAAATTCATTTTTTCAAGTAACTGTGCCTGGTTTTTTTTCTTTTTTTGTGTGAGATCAGGCAGTTTACTTGTTTATCAATTTTATATGACTGCCCATCTCAAAGAAGGTGACTCCAAGGGGTGTACATTTTATTCCCTGCAGTGCCTCAGTGGCAAGGATGCCAATTTACACTGACTAGGGAGAGAATTGTAAAATCTTCTTGTCAGCTATGACGCATGAAACATAAGCACATAATATAAGAATTGGGCAAGTGTTCAAAGGCAGAATATTGTATCCTCTAACAATCTTGAGCTGTTATTAATGCCATCTTAACTCTATTATGTAAATAGGCTATATACACTGCAATAATCCAAGCATCGAATGAGGTTGACATCCTGCAATTGTCAAACGATTTTTAACAGCTTCTTTTCTCAATTGTCAAAACATATCATCTAAGAGAAGTAGGGGAAGTCCTTACATTTGTTAAAGTGAATTTTGTCCCATTTTATGACTTCTTTTGCCACAGTGATTTAAGTGAATCATTGCAGTTGCTAAGTTAGGAACACAGTTGGTTAAAACCATCATAAGTATGAGTCAGTTGTCAAGCATCTGAATTTTAATCATGTGACCATGGGGATGCTGCAACCATCACAAGTGTGAAAAACAGTCATAAGTCACTTTTTTCAATGCTGTTGTAACTTCAGTCATTAAATGAACTGTTGTAAGTCAAGGATTACCTGTCTATTGAAAGACTAACACATCAACGCCATCAGTTACATTTACCTCCGCACTGTTATCAGATAGGCGGTATCTCTGATAGAACCTTAGCCTAAATTTCACCACATATAACCCTTTTACAAATAACAGGTGTTTCAAATGTTGAAATTGAAGATGTGTGCTAGATGTTATCTATTGCATAGACAGGATACTCAAAATTCCTTATAAATGCTTGATAAAGAAGTATATTTATTATACAGAAAGTTGTATTTTTAAAGCAATTGCAATTCTGGTGTTATGTCACAAATTTACCTGTGTTTACATTATAGTGATTATGTACTTTAATATAAAGTGACTTGCTCATGGTTAAAAGCAGAACTGCTGTTTCTATATTCTAGAGATTCCCACAAGGTAAGTTTATTCCAACGCTTTTCATTAAAAAAAATTAACTATATTTTTCACCTTTTCGCCATTTTCATCTAAGTATAAACATTCACTGGTGCAAAAACTTACCTTACAAATTGCACCTTGCCATTGTAGTTGTCAACAAAAAGTTAAGGAAATATTCCCAAAATCCATATATATTTACCACATGGAAGCATTCCTGTCTGACATCAGGTACAATATATGTCATTTCCTTAAGATCTTTTAAGGTGCACACTCTCCTTCACTTTCTTGGCACTTATTCTTAACTTTAAAACTTTCAAATAGCCTAAAAGCAAAGTGTTTTGCCCATTGGAGAAAACCACTGATTTTAAACTGATTTTGTTTCGCAATTGCAAGTTTTAAAAAAATTACATAACAGGAAAATTAGACATACTTACAAGTCACAGTATTTCAGTTTAAGAAAGTTGTTCGGAGGTTTGTACTGCCATGCACAGTATAGGCAGCGCAAAAAGCTTCAATTTCTACAGCTTTCAGATAAAAAAAAGGTTTTCAGATGAGTCTTGCAGTATATACACTCTGGTGTTTGCTTTGTGAAAGCCAGCAATCAAAATACGAGGTTACTTTAATTCAGACCAGAAAACAGACCACCGTTGTACTTAAGAAAAGCCAAGCAAAACCTTTTCCCCTGCAAACAGACTTAATCAAGATCTGAAGTGGCTTCATGTTTCAATTTTGCAACTGTCTGGCTTTGGGAGATTGGCTGGAATCTCCTAAATCACAATTTCAGTCCAAACAGTTAGGCTTGTACATTAAGTCATTACATCTTCCCAAACCACATTCAAAATGCATGTCAGCAGCCAATTTCAGGAAGAACTTGCAATGACGCTTTTCCAGGTCTTCCCTCATGATCAGAAAACATTTTGCTCATTACAGAAAAGTGAATTTAAGTAGATCGAGAAAGAGAGAGAAAGAGAAACTGCTTTTTGCTTTGTACATGGTAGACTAGTGATCTACTGGTTCCCACATTATGAAGTTTTAGGTCAGCGTGGAGCAGGGCTAATTAAGATAGTCTTAGTAAGCACCAATGACTAATTTCTGGAAACTTGGGTGTCCAGAAAATGGCAGACAAGTTTCTTCTTCACTTCCTCCCAGAATAATGCAACCAGAAGACAAGACCCATAACAAGATTTGTTGCATGACTGAAATAACAGTCTTCATTGAAAAAATAATAAACTGGGGGAAATAGGGATGTAGGGTGAGCAGAGATGAAGCAAATAAATTACCCTGAGGTACACATCTAAGGTGGTTCAGGAATAATCCTATCTTCAAGACAGCCAACATCCAATTATCCGCAAAACATCTACTCAGGGATCAGTCGTGGAAGGCAAGGGAGACAAGTCACTGCCACTTGTAGATTTTCACCATCTTCTCAGTCAAAGTAGCAAGAAAGCTGTTGCGATTCACCTCAAAAGGACAGACATCCAACACAGGGAGGTCAGCTGGCAGTTTCTGAAGCAGAGTTCCACTTCCTGCATCCCAGAGCTTCAGGATGAAGAGAGAAAGGCCATAATTCATTACATATCTTGCTGGGCAATATATGGTTCTGCAAACTACAATGTTTTACAGGAATTGACACTTCCTAATAAAGCTACCCTCCTTTCCTAACCTCCTGATAAATGGTTTTTAGAAGATTTCCGACTAGAGCTATAAAGAAAATAGAATAAAAAAATTAGGGACTAGCTTCCCTCTCTTCTCACCTCTAATAAAAGATTAGTGCATGGCTCTGTGTGCCTCATAGCTGAGTCCATCATTTTCCTCCCAGTCTCCTATCTCTAGGGAAATAAATACAGAGGACAGCCCTCTGAATGTGGCATGAATGTATACTGTGGCAATTGTGACATACCTACACCCTCACTCTATCGCTCCATTTTTGTGACTTAGCAGTTCTGGAAGAAGAAAAACCATCAATACCTAATGCTACCAACAAAAGGCAAAGTTGTTATAAGGCAATACCATGGCCGAGTTTGATGCTTCATCCCCTGCACACACAAGGATGCTGCCGTCATCTTCGGGACTTTGAAAAATGGCATTTTTGGTTAAGAGTTTGCACGTTGGACCTGCAGTAAGAGTTTGAATGGGGTTGCACGAACACACAATTTCATCATCTCGGTCTGTCAGTTGAGTAGATGTCAGCTCCATCACCACACATTGCAAACAGTTATTGTTTCTGTCTGTGAAAGGGAGAAATTGAAAAAAAAAGTTACAAAGTCGCAAAGTATTAACATGCAACACTGCAGAAGCATTTAAATGAGGTTCCTGTTTGATAGATTTCCTTAAGATGCTGCTTGTCATGCACATTGGGAACATTGTTTTACTCTACTCTGAATGCCAAGGTAAGGTTTAATACCTACTACACGAGTGGAGTTAGTAACTGGGGCAAAAAAGAAAAGTCAGATTTCGCACAAAGCTCCGTACGCTTAACATTTCCAGGCAGTGAGAAAACATATTGACAGGGGATTCTGGGACTGTGAAAGATGCTATGTTGGAAAAGGTGGGGATTGTGACTGTGTCTCAGGTGGAAGCACTGGCCATGGAGAGAAAAGGAAAATGTTAGATGACAATTTACTGGGTCCATGGATGCCAACTTACTGGGCCTGAATGTGGCAAGGCAGTGCCGTGTGCTGGCCTCTGTCTGAAGGTCAATGCAGCCTCCGGGTTCAAGGAGAAGATCGTGAGGTCGATAGGAATTGCTAGACTTCTGCTCCCAAAAACAGGCTCCCTCCAGCGTTCCAGACACCAGTCCACCATATGGCAGTGAGGCCGAAGCCATTCGAGGAAGGTAAGATAAAGACACCACAGGACACCTGATGGGGTCAAGGAGAGTAGCAAAATCAGTATCACTAGGCCATTATCTCTGGTTCTCGTTCTAAAGTGAAAATATTCATAAGAATGTTTAAAGATGGATTTCAAAGAGGGTTGAAAATTAGGAACCACCTGACTTTATTGCAAGCGTTGCTAAGGCTGAAATCCCCTGCTTACTTCAGATTAAGCATCACTAAACATTGTAGAGATAAGAAGAGTAACTTGATTCACATTACTCACAACTGCTCAGAACTGCCACAAGACTCATTAATGCAGAACTACTACAGCAAGATAAATGTCCTCCCCAACTTTATCCTCACTGTATTCTTTCCAATTCCCCACCAGGAGACTGCTAATATCTGCAGCAACTTAAGGAGTGGAAATGCCTCTACAGCAAGATTACTTCTGACATTAGGTAGTCTGACCCCCCCGCCCTCCTTTGCTCTCACCAGTTTGAAGATTTTTCTGGATCACAGTAAGGCATTTATATTCTGTATCCAAGTTTTTTAAGCAATTCTTTGTCAAGAAACTTACGTTCCTAGCCTGCAGCGTGAAGGATTTTTCAAATAATACCCAGCCTTAGAAATGAACTTAGTATGGAGATATTTTTCAATCTTCCATGGTCTGTTAGTGTTTGGAAAGCAATGTTATCTTATGAAAGCCATACCTGGACTTCTGTGGAACCAGTTCCTGGACGTAGGAGTTTGTGTCCCGCAGATCATAGACCAAGATAGATCCATTAGCCAGCCCAGCATAGACGTAATTGGTGTCATCGAGACACCAGCAGCAGCACCAGATGGGGCGGCTAGCATTATAGGTCTGTACAACAGTGTTTGTGGCTAAGCTGAAAGAAAAGGAGAGAAGAGCCTCTCAGGATCTGCACCCCATTCCTACTCTGTGCCTCTTCCCTTGGCCCATTACTACTCAACAGCAGTAACAGCTACCATCCAGGCAGGAAACAATTTCCCAGAAAAGACCATAAGCCGGTTCCCTGAACCATCCAGGGAAAGGTCTCTTCATTATGGGGCTGGAAGGGATTCTGAAGGTCTTATATCTAATCCTCTGCCCAAAGTAGGAGTCTTTATACTATCCCGGAGAAATAGCTGCCCAATTTTTTTTTGAAAACCTCAATCGAAGGAGCACCACAACTCCAGGAGGCAAGCTGTTCCACTGATTCATTGTCCTCACTGCCAGTAAATTCCTTCTTATTTCCAGGTTGGATCTCTCTCTGATGAGCTTCTACCTCCTGCTTCTTTTCCTGCCCTCAGGTGCCATGGAGAATAAATTGACCCCTTCTTCCCCCGCGATAGCCTTTATTAAGGCAGCAATCAGGTCTCCCCTTATTGAAGCCTTCTCTTCATTAAGCTAAGCATACCTAGTTCACCAGACAATCTAGCCTCCGCAACCTTATCATCTTTGTTGCTCTTCTCTGCACTTCCTACAGTATCAACATCTTTTCTTGTATCGTGGTAACCAAAACTGGCCACAGTATCCCAAGAGTGGCCCCACTGGTGCAGTATAAAGCGGTTCTATCACTCCACACAATCTTAAAACTATCCTTCCTTTGATGCCACCTAGGACTGCATTGGCTTTTTTGGCAGCTGCAGCACATGGCTGGCTCATACCTAAGCTGTGATCCACCTGGACACCTAGATACGGGCCTATCCTCTACCTGGGCATTTGGTTTTTCTTCCCTTACTTTGTAGTGTAAGGTACTCACTTTGTAAGCCTGAGCGTATGGTCCAAAGAAGCAGATAAGAGCAAGCCATCTGCCTGGTTGCTGAAGGACAGGCCCCGGATCTGCTTGCTGTGGATGGGCACATACTGACTGCTCTTCAGGTTGACAGCGCTCATCATCTTAATTCCATACCCTCAAAAGACACAGAAAAGGACACTTAGCAAAATCCTCCCTTTCTCCAGCACGTCGATTGGAGAATCCACAGATGGGTTGACACACATGCCTTTCTGCCCGGAGACTCAGTCCTTAATCTTTTGCCACACCCCTTGTCAACTGTCACTTTCTCCAGTTCATGACTCAGTCTTGCCCGAAGAGGTTGTGGCAAAAGATTGGCTCGTAGTTCTCCGGATAGAAATGCTACTTGTTCAAAATTGACTTCTTGTCCTGTCAGGTTTGCTTCGTAACACTTCAAAGCGCTACGGAGGCTTTTTTGTTTTTTTTTTTTCCTTCGTTCGCCGACTTCCCTGTAGCCACAGCTTGCTGCCAGCCTCGTTTCAGCCAAAGGGAATTTTTTTCCTGCACGAGGGCAGCCGTCGTAACCCTGAGGTGTCGCGGCCCCAGCCGCTGTTTCTTCAAGCGCCACAGCCACTTCTCATCCTGTTTTGCAGCACTTTTACTTTTTGATCAGACAGCTTAGCGGTTCCTCGTGAAGATCCTTCGTTTGATCGAGGCAGCCCCCAGACCTAGGTTTGGTTATTGACTCACCAGGAAGGAGAGTATTTTGTGGAGAGGGCTGCGAGACCACGAGGCAGCTCAGGGGGTCACAGTAGGCCATCACCCGGCAGCTGCCCACCTGAGAGACCAGAAAGGCTCTCTCAAAATGGTACTTGTGCTGACCCTGGCTGGAGGAGAGGCAGCTGGGAAAGCAGGAGCGAGCACTGCTGGACTGCTGAGAGGAGGAGCTGGCATTGTACCGGGCCAGCAAAGCCTTCAGTTCCTACAGAAGGAAAGGCAGAAAGGGAGTGTTAAGTCAAACCCAGAGAGCTGGCTGTGTTTCTCAACCTTGCAGAATTCTCCTGAATTCTCCAGGCAGCATTCTGGGAGTTGAAGTCCACACATTTCAGCTGGCAAAGTTGAGAAATACTGTTCTACATAAAGGGCATCATCAGGCATGGGAGAGCTATCTCAGCCCCTCCAGGATTTTCAAGAGCATTTCTCAGAAATCCCATCCATTTCACTAGGACTGTAGAAATCGCAGTCCAACCAAGTTTAACCAGGGCTTCAAAGCACTCAGTTTAACAAATCTTCCAAATTCAGGAAAGACAGATGTGTAGCCCAAGAAAACATTAGATTAAGATTAGAGTGAATGGACTGAAACAGATCATGTTGAAAGGAATCAATTCCAATCAATTGTCCTCCAGCCCAAATCCAACAAATATATTACAGTGACCATCCCTCCCTCAAACAAACAAGTTTGCCTAAATTCAAATTCTGAAAGAACAAGAAAGGAAACACTTCCTTGCATTCTTCTGCCTTCTCTCCACAACCCCAGCAAAGATAAAGGATCCCTGTATTTTATTTTCTTTAATAAGTTTTTATTCAAGAAAAAAATATTTTAAAAGGAGAATCACGTTTTCATATTTTACAGTGTCCTCATAACAGTGTACATCTCTATTAGTGTTAATTGAAATCATTTACTACAAATCTTAAATCTAATTCCTAATTTCTTACTTATGTTATTAGTACGTAGCAATACATTGTTTCTACACTACACCTAAATACATAACTATGCTATACATATATTCATAGCTATACATTTATCCTTATTTCTGTTGTTCCACAATATTTCTTCAATCATTTTCACATCTTTATTTCCTTTTCGTTTAACCATTTGTACCATGTATTCTATGTTGTAAAAAAATTCTCCCTCTTCCTTATTTTTTAATATCATAGTTAATCTAATCATTTCTGCACATTGGTAAATTTTGTTGATTACTGCTAGATCTATCTGTTGGTACCATTGTTAATTTCCAATTTTGGGCAAAGGCTATTCTTGCTGCTGTGATGATGTGTAGTGTTAGATGCTGTTTTTTTACTCCATGACAGTTCTGATATGCCCAATAAAAAGATCTCTGGATTGAGTTTGATCTTTAATTTTGTCATCTCTTCCAACCATCCCTGTATCTTAGACCAGTATTTTCGAGCTTTAGCGCATGTCCACATGTGAAAATACGTTCCCTGGCTATGATTGCATTTCCAGCATTTGGGTGACATATTGGGAAACATTTTTGCCAATCTTGCCAGTGGAAGGTGCCAGCAGTAGAAGATTTTATAGATATTCTCTTTATATGATACTGATAACAGTAATTTATAGTTGATTTGCCATATTTATTCCCATTGTTCTAAGTGGACGTTTTGACCGCAATTTTTAGCCCAAAGGGTCCCTGCATTTTCTCCATAGCTACACATTTGTGAATTTCTCGAAGGAGATTCTCCCCACCCACCCCAGCTTAGTCAGGAACACTCTAAACAAAAGAAAATAATTTTGTTAAGGTATAGATAAGCTTTCTTTTTTAGTTAAACTAGGAGATTGTGAATTCTAGTCTCGCCTTTGGCATGAAAGCTGGCGGGACGACTTTGGGCCAATCAATCTCTCTCAGTCCAGTCTTTCTAATGGAGGAGGTTAGTGGGGAAAATAACAGGAGGAACAGTATTAGACATGATAAGAAGAGGGAGGGAGGGAGGGAGGGAGGGAGGGAGGGAGGGAAGGAAGGAAGGAAGGAAGGAAGGAAGGAAGGAAGGAAGGAAGGAAGAAAGAAAGAAAGAAAGAAAGAAAGAAAGAAAGAAAGAAAGAAAGAAAGAAAGAAAGAAAGAAAGAAAGAAAGAAAGAAAGAAAGAAAGAAAGAAAGGCCCCAAGGAATGTCTCTGTGCTCCTTGGCAACTATGCCGGTGACTCAATAAAAATCTCTCCCACAAATGCTTTTGTTTTTCCAAAAAACATACGAGAAAGACATGGACTAGATAGTCCTTGACTTACAACAGTTCATTTAGTGACCGTTCAAAATTACAATTGCACTGAAAAAAAGTGACTTATGACTGTTTTTCAGTTACAACTGGCACAGCATCCCAAAGGCCATGTGATTTGTAGTCCTGGGGTCACATGATCCCCTTTTGCCACTTTCTGACAACCAAAGTCAACAGGGAAGCCAGATTCACTTAATAAGTATGTTACTTATTTACAACTGCAGTGATTCACTTAACAACTGAGGCACAAAAGGTCCTAAAATGGGGCAAAACTAACTTAACAAATGTCTCACTTAATAACAGAAATGTTGGGCTCAATTGTGGTCATAAGTCGAGGACTACCTGTACAGATGTCCTGCCTCAATGACTGCAGCTAATCTTACCTGTACTTGCTGCTTCAATTTGCTACACTCCTCCGTCATGACCTGCAGCTGAAGTCGACTCTGGGCTGATTCCAGCTCTGCTTTCCTCCGCAGGACTTGTTCCTTTTCTAAAGAGCTGTGACAAAAAAAGGGACCAATCTGGTTAGAATTTTCGATGGGAGATCACCAAGAATTCCCAGACTGTAAACTGGATTGAAGAACTGAGAAAATATTACGAAAAGAGACAGATTATTTTCCTATGGATTCCGAGGGATTGATCTAATGATAAAGGTATCAGACACCAGGAGACAGTGGGTTCTAGTCTGGCCTTAGACAAGAGAGCTGGCTGGGTGACTTTTAGCAAGTCACTTTCTTTCACCCCACTCCACCTCCCAAGGTGGTTGTTGTGGGGAAAATAAGAGGAATATTAGGTATACAGGCCATCTTATTTTTTTAAAATAAGAAATAAATAAAAGCTACAAGGAATATTCATGAAGTCACCAAAACCATCATAACAATATTTACAGTATGAGTCTGGCAGCAGAGCTTGTTTTTTAAAGAAGCACTGGAAGTCCTTTTGGCCTTAAAAACAGAGTAAAAGTGCTTCAAATAAACTTTAATAACAAAAGGTTACAGAACATTTCTGCAGACAGACATCTAAATCTTATACGTGTAATAGCTGATCAAACAAGACTGGAAGACTGGGAAAGATTAATCTGAGCTATGTTAGAATACAGAAGTGTCTACAATTTCAAGCTGACCTAGTTTTTCTGGAAGAAGTTAAAGGTAATCAAGTTACAAAGTCTATAAAACTGTCAAGAACAAAAGCTCCCTTGACTTTTATAGTCTTCATGTCATCTGAACCCAACTATTTGCTAATTTATGTTTAAACAACCACTGGCTTTCCAGAATAAAGAAGGGTTGCAGAAGCAGGATAGTTCCCACATAAGTAATGTTGCTGTTTCCAAGGGAAAAAATTATACTCCCCAGCATATCCAACCTGGGTAACTTGAACACTTATCAAATTACCACCATTCTTTATACCTCAATTAACACAGTAAAAATTTCGTCAACAGTAAAAACTTCTGCCATAGAAAATGTTTGGCCTTAATCTGTTGTTTTTGAGTGCAGCATACAATGAAAGATTTAGTGCTAATCACAGTCTTTACATACTGCAGATGCAACTCCTTAACCATCAGTAAACTTTGTTTGAAATTCTGAGTTTAGATAACCAGGTTATTTCCATGCTTTGCTGTCTGATCTAGACTCACAGATTAATCAGGCACACTCAAAAACTCTCTATGGGTTTATTTGATGTCCTAGACATAACTTGTAATTGTGTGAGTAATTTCATTTATTTGTTACATTTATACAGGTAGTCCTCAACTTACGATCACAGTTGAGCCCTAAATTTCTGTTCCTAAATGAGACATTTGTTGAGTGAGTTTTGCCCCATTTTATAACCTTTTTTGCCACAGATAAGTGAATCACCACAGGTGTTAAATTAGTAACACAGTTGAATCTGGATTCCCTACTGACTTTGCTTGTCAGAAGGTCACAAAAGGAGATCATATGACCTGGGATATGGCAAGCATTATAAATATGAGTCAGTTGCCAAGTGTCTCAATTTTGATTGCGTAATCGCAGGGATGCTGCAATGGTCATAAGTGTGAAAAACAGTCATAAATCACATTTTTCAGTGCCATTGTAACTTTCAACAGTCACTAAACAAACTTTTGTTAGGCCAGAGCTACCTGTTACACAAGATTCTTCCAACTCCAATCTGCATATCTTACATTTATTTAGTTGTAAACTGTATAGGCCACCCACTGTACTTCAAGATAACACTGGGTGGCTTACAATCATAAAAAATAAAAATTCCATAAACTAAAAACATCAATATGTTAATATAAAATCCAGAACATGCCCAATTAAAAGATGGGAGGGTGGAAGCAGGAGGGAGGGATCCATTGTTAATCAATCAACCACCTCCATTATGAAGTTCCCCATTGGGGCCCCAAGAGCCTTTAGGCTCTTTATAGGCCAGGAGAGTTGCAACTGACATCACATGGGCTGGTGGGGGGGAGTTGTTCCCTAGGATAGGTGCAACAGAAGAGAAGGCCCTTCATCTGGATCCCACCAGTCGCAATAATCAGGCTGATAGGACCTGCAGCATCCCTCCTCTGCTGGTACAGGTGGGACGGGCCAATCCCAGTAGGATGAGACGGTCCCTCAAGTAGCCTGGACCAGGAAGGGCTTTAAAGATGATTACTAACACCTTGAATTGCACCCAGAAGCAAATTGGCAGTCAACGCAACTCACGGGCCAGTGGCGTTACACGGGCCATTCTTTGGGCCTCAAGAACTGTCCACACCCGCCCACTCTGCACCAAGCTGTAACTTCTGAATGCTCTTCTAGGGTAGTCCTATGTTGAGAGCATTTGAATAGTCCAGCCATGAGATGACTGGGGCCTGAATGACGGGACTCCTGATCTAGGAAAGGCCACAACTGGTGCAGAACTCAAAAGTTGCACAAAGGCTCTCCTAGCTGCACTTGCCACCTGCTCTTTGAGTAGGAATTGCTAGTGCAGGAGAACCCTAAGTTGTAGACCGGATCTGTCTGAGGAAGTGCAAGCCCACCCAGAATTAAAGACGGCAAAGTCCCAGATCTCAGGCATCCAAAGCCATTCAGTCTTACCAGGGTTCACTCAAAGCCTGATGATCCCCATAAAGCCCCTAAAGCCTCACAGGAACACAAAAAAACAGTCCGAGAGAAGCTGGGTTGATCTATTCTGTGCACAACACATTTCAATGAAAAATTGTTTTGGCCTGATTCTTGGACCATAAATGTACATGCAATTTCATCTAGGAAAATGAAAGTGATCCTGCATCAACACCTTTTCATGTTTTCCTGTTCAGTGGTGTCCAATGCTTTCAGAGTACGGGCATAAAGGACGACAATATCTGTGCGTTTGGCTTTCTTATTGCACTAAAACAAAACACAAAATGAAAGTGAGTCACTTTCTGGCAAATAATCTATTGCTCAGCTGTGGTGGTTTGGCTAAAAACATCTATGTGTTTACTTATCATCAGGTTATCACTCCTGTAATTTTCTTTACATTCCTGCATGTCCTCCTATTGCTCATATGACATTCTTCAGAATGGAGGTTTTGTTATTGTGCCAACTCTGCCTATTAGTGACTGATTGGTCACAGAATTCAGGCTCTGAAAGGACATGATTTGGAGATAAAGCTGCCACCTCCCACCCACCCCAATATCATTTCCTATCCTTTACAACTGGAATAAGGGCCAGCTTCTCAGAATAAGCCTCGGTGGCACAATGGTTTAGAGTGCAGTACTGCAAACTACTTCTGCTGACAGCCAGCTGCCTGCAATTTGGCAGATCAAATTCCACCAGGCTCCAGGTTGACTCAACCTTCCATCCTTGCAAGGTGGGTAAAATGAGGACCCAGATTGTTGGGGGCAACAGGCTGATTCTGTAAACTGCTTAGACAGGGCCATAAAGCACTATGAAGCAGTATATAAGTCTAAGTGCTATTGCTATAAGAAATAAAAATTACAATCTTGGCTCAACAAACACATGAAATATGGTGCATTTTTAGGAAAATTGTCTGAACTGTTTTCACATCATGAGGGATACCCTATGCTTGTGGTTACTTTCTTTCCTTATCAAATGTAAAGTATTTCTTTTTCTTTATTTGGGCTCTTCTGTTAGTGTCTGTGCACTTTTAAACTATTTTGGTAAATTTATCATGCAGGAATCTTGTCTGATTGCAAGAGACCAGTAATCTGGTTTAAATCTTCTTTGGTAACTGATTTTTATCACAACAAGCCTCCATAGCCAACAGTCCAAGTGTAGTGTGCACTGTCTGCTGCAATTTGCAAACAATAAGTAGTTCTCCTGAATGTTAACGACACCTTTTTCCCTTAGAATCCTAAGCTCTGCAAAATTCTGTTAAATAACTGAAGAAAGAGAACTAGTTCCTCCCTTGAAGTTCTGGCATCCCCCAGTGGATACAGGTAGTCCTTGACTTACAATCACAATTGAGCCCAACATTTCTGTTAAGTGAGACATTTGTTAAGTGAGTCTTGCCCCATTTTATAACCTTTCTTGCCACAGTTAAATGAATCACTGCAACTGATGTTTGTCCACAGGCTGCAAAAGTGATCACATGATCTTGGGACACAGCTATAGTCATAAGTATAAACCAACTGCCAAGCTTCTGAACTTTGATCACATGGTCATGGGCATACTACAAAGATCATGAAAAAACTATGTCACTTTTTAGTGCCGTTGTAACTTTGAACAGTCACTAAATGAACTGTTTCAAGTCAAGGACTACCTGTATTTAAATGTACCGTGGAAAAATAGCTGAAA
This sequence comes from Laticauda colubrina, assembly GCA_015471245.1. NCBI lineage: Eukaryota > Metazoa > Chordata > Lepidosauria > Squamata > Elapidae > Laticauda > Laticauda colubrina. Next base: position 21,777,446 of record BLBF01000045.1, on the reverse strand, counting down.
AGGTCACCTGCATCCAAAATATTCTGATACAAATCTATTAGTAGCTGAGCTAAGACTAAAATTGTTTCACTTCACAAAAGTCACTTAAACTCCCTGCAACCACTCCTAACCAATTCCTTTTTATTACAAATGAGTCTTTCTAGCTAAAAGACTTTTACCTGGGGGCATTTGCCTACTTGACCCTTCAGCCACCTCTCAATGCAGCTATAGCCGAAGAGATGCCCGCAGCGCAATGCAGCAAGACGATGTTCCCCAGCGTTCGTCCACTCTTCAAAACAGATGGCACACGTATCACCACTGTCTTCTTCCAAAGGAACCAGAGATGCCGCCAGATTGCTTTTCTTTAATGGAGTTGTCTGGAAAAAAGAAAATATGGAAGGTAGCTCAGGTAAATGAGGGCCCAAGTTTTCACCTTCACCTTTTCTCACCATCTTTGGTTGGGAAGCGGTGACTCTAGAATCAGGATGCTCTATCTCATTAGAAGTATCCCCAGGAGGCGCCATTTGATTTGAGACAATTTCTAAGAGGAAAAACAAAGGAATACTTCACATAAGGAAAACAAAACCAGTTTATATGAAAGTGCAGTTGTCCCAATAATCCATTTCAATTTTAAAAGAAGAGACAAAAAGGAATAAGCAAATTATTTTCATATAATTCCAAACCACAAAAATCTCACAGGCATAAGCATACAGAGTTCCAGGCAGACTTGATCAGACTACTTTAGAAAGTTACATACAAATATACAAATAAATTAGTAACTGATCATTACTGCACAGTAAAGGCAATGCCTGTTGGCTTGGAAGGTTTGCAAAATTTGCCCAACATTTTTTGTCTTAGATCAGCCAATTTTCTAGAATTCTTAGGATACAAAACATGATCCATCCTATGCAACAGGAGATCCAAAGCAACAGGGTTTGGTCAAACAGTCGAGACGGCATCTGTAACAGGCCAAAGTTCTACCTGTTTTCAAGGTGTAATGTGAACAGAGCTTTGTGTCATTGCAGCTGCCACTGATTGTTCGGAGCACATCCTGCTGGAACCTTCAAGAGACTGAAGCTCATGAAAATGTCACACAAACAAACAGATTGCTCTGATCAACAATGGGCATCATGTCCTGAGTCGTTTACATACATTTAGATTTTCAAAAATGGGGAAAAAATGCAAACCTTCCAAGCCAATTAGAGGTATTTCCTCTAAGCTTCTTGCTGGTTCCTCTTCATCCTCCGTGGGGCTGCTGCTGTTGCCACTGGTCTCGGAATCACTTAGGACCACCGTTTCATCTGAGCTGCTGTTGTTGTGGATTACTAGAAGTGAAGGTTCTGTTGGTTGGGTCCTACTGACCTGGAAATAACTGACCAGGGATGCTGTGGATCTAATCAACACAAGGTAAATGTGTATTAGTGTGATATCTGATTCTAGTCCCCTCAAAACATGTACTTCCTTCATAGGGAAAGTGGCTGAGCCATTCGGACTCCAACACACAGAATTCCCCCATCATCCCAGCAGTACTATTTGCATGCCTGGACTCCAAGGTCCAGAATTCCCAGCCCAGCAGCACCTCTGACAGGCCTGGGACTCCAACGCCCAGAATTCCCCCTTCAATCCAGCAGTGGCTCTGGCATG
>BLBF01000045.1:21675488-21755366 GCA_015471245.1 Laticauda colubrina | reverse complement strand
TACTTTACTTTACTTTACTTTACTTTACTTTACTTTACTTTACTTTATTGTCATTGTACCTTGTACAATGAAATCAAACACTATCTTCATGACCATGACCATGAAAATAAACACAAACACACGTCCTTCACATTCTATATATTGAATTGAAAACCCTCGATACTGCATTCATATTGCACTATACAGTAGAATTCAACAGAGCTACTGCCCTGGGATAGAAGCTGTTTTTCAGCCTATTTGTCCTTGTTTTTATTATTATCGTGTACTGTCTGCCAGATGGTAATAGCTTTTAAAAAAGGGTTCCCAGGATGAGATGGATCTTTGAGGATGTTTTGAACTTTCTTAAGGCAGCGGGAGCTCTAAAGCTCTTCCAAAGAGGGGGGAGGGCAACCCAGGATCCTCTGGGCAATGACGTTCACCCTCTGCAGCACTGTCCTATCTGCCACTGTGCAATTGGCAAATCCTACACAGGCGCAGTAAGTTAAGATACTCTCTATGGTGCAGCAGCAGAAGGTTACCAGCAGTTTTTTGTTCAGTTGTTGTTTTCTGAGAAGTCTCAGGTAGTATAATCTCTGCTGGGCCCTTTTGACCAGAGCTGCAACGTGAGCACAGCTAGGGCGGAGAGAAAGTGACTGGCCTAAGCAGTGTTCAACCGGTGTAACAACTGGTTCGGTGGGCATGTATGGCAAGCATTTAGAAAAGACCATTTTTAGCTATAATACTTAACTTCTGCTGCAGTCCCGATGAGTAAAACAACTGATGCATGGCCAACTACTCTGCCGCATGAATCAGCTGTGCTCCAAAACAAAGAACTAAAGCACACAAAAGAGCAGGGGCCAGTGGACAGGTCCAAATGATCACTGGAACTATTGGTTCACTTGAACCGGTCCAAACTAGTAGTATCCCACCTCTGGGCCTAAGCTCACCTTGCTCACTTTGTGTCTAAGGTAGGATTAAAACTCAGTTTCATAGCCTTAACCAACTCAAATTGGCAGTTCAACAGGACATCTTTCCCCGACTTCAATGGACAAAGGACAAAAGGGAGACGCAGGAACAGCAGTGATGAACAATGCGAAAAACAGAAAGTGGATGTAACGATTGGAGGAAAAAGCTGGCTTAACTTTTTGACTTGACTAGCAGGTTCTACCATCCCTACAACCGCCCTTCTTCACTCACTTTGTGTTGGTGGTCAAAGGATTTTTGAAGACTTTGACAGCCACTGGACTTTTGTAATATTCTCCTTTGTATAGGATGTGGTCTTTCATTTCAAACAGAAAAGTCATCTTGGTTAAAAAGTCCTTGTTTATCTCTGTGATTTCTGTATGTGCTTCTCCCTGCTGCCCTGGAAACAAGGATTGAACAAAAACAGTGAGATTAGGATCTTGCACTTTTCAGCCACAAAAATAAAAACAACCCAAAGGACAGAGGGGTTTTCCAACAACATTTGAAGAGTGAGGCAGAAAAGGTGAAAATACTGGCTGAGACAGGATGGCCGAATCTCTGTGTGTTTTTATGTGCATCGCATTATGTGCATTGCATTATCCTATTGTAAGCCACTCAGAGTCACCTTGAACTGCAAGATGAGTGGCAAAAAAGTCTGGATAGTGGTCGTGGCAATACCTGGAGACAGCAGAAAGAACTGGAGAGGATCACAAAATACAAAGACCTGCAAATAGAAATAGAACGACTGTGGCAAAAGAAAGCAAAAGTAGCACTGATAGTAATAGGAGCTTTGGGTGCAAACCCAAAACAATTGGAGCATCACTTGAACATCATCGGCATTGACAAAATCCCCATCAGTCAATTGCCAAATGGTTTTGCTTAGAACAACTGACTAACATCATCAAACATCCATCTGAGGTTATCCCAGGTCCCTGGAAAGGACTCGGCAGGTGGACAAAAATGCCAAATCCAGTCTGTACACCTGGCTGTCTGGGCAACAAACCATAATATTAACACAAATGCACATACATCTGGATACTGCTGTAAAAACTGGAAGGAAAAAGGTGCTTTCTTTCAAAAGGCAACTGGACTTTCTTGTTTTGCTTAAAAATGTTTTCGCTTCTCATCCAAGAAGCTTCTTCAGTTCTGACTGAATGGTGGAGAATGGAGAAATCTATATTCCTTGCAGTCATCTGGTTATTAGTGCTCTTTCTGAGAATCATTGAGGCCACTTAAAGGTTTAACTGTGTACTCAGGGTCTGCTAACGACCAGGTGATTGCAAGGAATATAAATCCTACCATTCCCTATCATTCAATCAGAACTGAAGAGGCTTCTTGGATAAGAAGCAAAATGTCTTCAAGCAAAACCAAGAAAATCCATTTGCCTTTTGAAAAAGCATCTTTGGGACAACCATGACCTGGTTAACTGAGAATTTTTCTACTGGGCACTGTTTGTAAGATCTTTGGGAAATGATGCCAAATACCTTCCACCTATCATTCTTCTTTTAGATTTCCTCTTGTAGGTTTTGATGTGCTGGGTTGTCTCCATAGACACGTTCCATCCATCCACAGTGCTAGATTTTTTTTTAAAAAAATGTTTTTCTTTTTCCTTTCCAGTTTTCATAGCAGTGTCTATACGTCTGTTTGTGTGCTTGGAAGCCATTTGCCTAACAGTGGCAATATTCATGTTCTGATGTTGACTGTCAAATGCAATCACGGCTTTCAGGTGTGGCTCATCGTCTCTAAGAAATCATGAGGGCCTCTTTTGAAGACAGAGAGAAGCTGCCTGACCACAAAATATTAGGAAATGAGAGTGCTGATTGTGGTAGTCAAGATGCAACAGTCCAAATACAATGGTTAGAAGGTCACCAAAAAAAGGGACCTTCTCCAACTTAATTCTGGCCAAAAAGCATATTTAGAACACTTCCAGAAGAAGTGAGAGCATAGGGCAGCTTTCCCAGGTGAGAATCCCTTCGAAATCAGTGACCTAGTCTATGCCAAGATCCTTACCAGGGACCCTCTATGGCTTCCAGCCACCATCACAGAAAATCACAGGCCTCAGGTCCTACCAACTAATTTTAGACAATGGGAGGGAATGGAAGCGGCACATAGACCAGCTTCGTTCCCGCAACCTTGAAAAACAAACCGCCGCAGAACCAAAAATAATAAATTCTGATGATAAACCAACCAAGGAGGGGGGGAAGTACAAAAAAATAAAAAAGGGAGGGATGGACCTCCTATAACAAGACAACAAACTCTGCAAAATGACAATCTAACCAAACAAAAAGAGCACTCACAATTAAATGAACCCCAAGAAAGAAGTCCGGGAGCAGGAGAGCGAAGCGAGGCCTTCCTGGAAGGTAGCAGCCAGGCCAGCTCAACCAACCCAGCTAAACCAGGAGGGAACAGCAGAGCCATCTCAACTGGCCTGAGAGACTCAGGCGGGAGTGGCATGGCTGACTCACCCTTCCAGGAGGTTCCATGGAGAAGGACGAGAGAAGCAGCGATCCCTTCCGAACAGCTAGAAGACCAAAACAAGACTCAGCCGCGCAGGTCAACTAGGACTAGAAAGAGCCCCACCTACCTGCGCGACTACATCACCCATGTTGGACTGAACTAAAAGGGGAGGGGTGTTCTGTATGGAACTTGGTAGGTTCCAAGTCTCTCGTTCTGATTGGCCGAAAAGGCCACTTACGGATTGGTTCACTAAGAACCAATCTGGGAAGCCGCCAAATGGCAGGAAGAATTAAACAAGTGTCATTGGCCACAAGCCGGCATGCAAGCTGCTATATAAAGGGCTGCCGCGGCTTGGGCTATGATCCGTATCTTTTGCCTTGCGAGTTAAATAAAATAGTTGCTGTGTGAAACCCGGTCTCACACGCTTCTTTCCGGACGGAACAGAGACGTACTACTGAAAATCATTCCGAGGAAAGACAACAAATCTAATTGCCTTTCTACCTACATAACATAATTTTAAGGCTGAGTATTACCTGATATAGCCCATCATAAGCACTACATCCCACGAAAAGCATAACACAGCAATTTCCAATGAATTAGATAATGTTAAACTACTTTCTCTTCCAGCAGTCTGGGCTGAAGCAGAATTAAACCATATCTGCTCCTTTATTTTCTGAATGGATTTTATAGGAAGGAGGCTTAATTTCACACCCACACACATCAGCCACTTCCCACTCGATCTACGTCATTTAGGAAGCATGGAAGAGGGAAGCAGCAACAGCAAAACTAACTCAATATCTTCCAAATGGGAGAGGCACAGGGGGAAGGGAGAGAGAAAGGGATTCTTTCTCCAGGCTTAAAGCCCAGCAGCTCCAGCAACATATCTTCAGCCTCATCAGAGGCGAGTGGCCAGGAAGGGGTGGGGCCATCCAGGGGCATGACTTGCCGGTCCTCCGAACTGGGCAGAATCTTAACATCTATAGAACTGGTGGGAACTGGTAGAATCCCACCCCTGAGCCAGAACTAATTATCAACAGTTCCCCAAGATAAGCACATACCTTTCAGTGCCGTGGAATGTTGCCAAAAACAGAAGTATCCAATTAATTATAATAGAAATCAAGAGAGATACCAGAAAAAAATCAACCAGAGTACACAGAGCTTCAAGAAGGACTCGGAATCTATCAAACTACTTTGCTTCCTGCAAAGATTTTGTCACTGAGGTCTGACTTTTATCCCTTATGGGAGGGGCAATCACCTCCCAGTCTTACTCCTGAGTTGCCCCTTCTGCTTCAGCTGCTCTTGCCTCCTCGCAGCTCTGTGCACACACATGCTGGGAACAGGCTCCCTTGTTCCTCTGCCTCGGTGGTGCCAGACTCCGGAGGTCCGAAGGCAGCACCCCACTCCCAGATGGTCCTGGCCTCATCCCTGCATCGGACGCAGAACCCTCATCTGAGTCCTCCCCAGACTCCTGGCTTGGTCCCTGTTCTTCCCCACTGTCCGATTCCACTACCACCTGCACCGGCTGCTGGTGAACCACAACAATATCTCCCCAAAACCAATATGTAGCTGGGATGGTTTTACCTGCCTCTAATTGCTTAGAAACACCTGGAACTTATTAAAGAGAGATCGAGATCCCCTGTTCCATTTTTCAAAGGAAGGACATTTCAACAAAACACAGCCCTACCTTTGATCATCTCCTTCCAGCAAACTTTGTCTTCTGCCAGATCTTGGCAGCATTCCTTGCTCACCACGTACTTCTGAAAGCTAACTAGCATCTTCTGCTCCACCTGGAGCTGCAGCAAAAGTCCCTGGCCCATGTCTCCAAAGCGCTCGTTCAGGTGTGCAAACTCTTCCAGCATCTCACCAGCTTTCATGAACCTCTCTAGCATGTTATGGTTTTTGTACTTCACAAAGAGTTCCTGGGCTTCCAGCAGAAGGTCCAACATGTTCTGCAGCATAAATTTCAGACTGGAGGACAGTTTGCTGCGGGGCTGATCCTGGAGGAGCTCAATAGGTCTCAGGAGGATCTCCATGCGCTTGATAAGGCGCTCTTTCTGCTTCTTGCAGTACTTCATGTGCTGATATTGACCATAGATGACTTTTGCAACAGCAAGAATGTGCTCCACGATGTCCATAGCTGCAAGGAAGGAAGGAATCCCATGAACAAAACATGACTCAACTGGAATGGGTCCATCATCTAACTCAGAAGATTTCAGTTACAGTAGACAACTTGTAATGGCCCACAAGTTGGTTTTTGAAGCCTGTCCCATTTTATTATTGGGAACCCTAATCAAGAAACCATGGGGGCGCTCAGGTCCTCCATGGAATTACAATTAGGAAACTTCTTTGGCAAGAGTAAGACATCCTCACCCTCACCAACATCTAGAGAAGCCAACCTGTGTTTGTAGTGCCCTGGCTGCACAGCCAGCTAGCTACAGGCATTCTGGATGAGGTCATGTTATTTCAGATATGAATTACCCTCATTGCAATGCTACCACCCCAAAGCACCACGTTGCCTACAAATACAAAATGATGTACATGCAAACAGAGGCACACAATTGTGTTATGGAGTCTTTCGTCTGCCCTTATCTTAGGTGATAGAGTATCTGTCAAATTGGTTAACCCTTAGATGGTAAACTATCTAAGACTGAAAAATTTAGGAGACATTATAGATTAACAGAATTGAAAGGGACCTTGTAGGTCCACCCACCCACCTAAGCAGAAGACCCACATCACCTCCAACAAATGGCAGTCTAATCTCCCCTTGAAAGCTTCCAGTGATGAAGCTCCCACAACTTCTGTTCCATTGGTTGAGTGCTCTCACTGTCATAAAATTTCTCCTTATTTCCAAGTTGAACCTCTCCTGAATCAGTTTCCATCCATCATTCCCAAAAGATATTCTGAAAGAAGCCCAAATCTCTTCCATGTTAATGCCAGGAAAGCTTTAGACATGAAGAAGATACCAAGAACTGAAGTCAGTTTGAAGTAGAGCTTATTTGGATATAGCATGAGAAGCAAGGTCAGCATTATTTATAGGTCTATCTTGAGGAGAGTGGCCTCCATTAAAACTCTAATATGTGAGCAGGATGTGAGCAGGTCCCCTCCAGCTCTTCCCTGCTTTCATTCTCCTCACAGTCAGTTCCTCCCCAGCTGACATTTCCTGTAAGTTCAATGTGGCCTCAACAAGTGAAAACTGTGAGCTGCCTCCCTCATGGGTCCCTTCAGCCCCATGAAACAAGCAGCATCTTTCTCTCTCCCTCGACCTCCTCCAGCTTACCTCGTGTCTCTAAGATGTCTTCTTCTCGACTCTCTGGATTCAAAAGGTGCTTTCAGATTTTCAGCAAAACTCCTGCAGTTCCGCTTTTCCAGATGTTGCCCCTACTTCCTGCCAAAGAGTGATGAAAGGGATTATGCAAGCTGGGAAACTCTGTGTGCCACTCAAGCTCAAGTAAATATAGTTTCAGTTTCTGAAAATACCCCAAGCTCAGAGGAAGACTTCTTAAAAGTCTGGAGTGAATGAATTACTGTTTTAATTTTTATCCTGCAGGAGGAAGGAGTATTAGGCATGTTTGCAATCCTGAACTATTTATAAAGTAATACACTTTATAAATAATTCAGGGTTACAAACATACCTAATACTTCTTTCTCCTGCTGTTTTCCCTACAATAACAATCGTGTGGGAAAGGTTGGGCTGAGAGAGAGTGACTGGTTTAAAGTCACCAAGCTGGTTTTCACAGCTAAGGCAGGATTGAGAATTCACCATCTTCTGATTTTCTACACCAGTACCTTCATCACTACACCAAAATGGCTCCAATTTATGGTTTGTCACACAGTCAGCTAGATGTTTAAATTGGGTTTAACGTTTTTTTAATCCATCTATCAAATCCTTCCTAAGGATCCAGAATATGCGGGTGTTGTTTGATGGTATTAAAGGTATCACAGGATGTAAACTGTTTCTAATAAAGCTGCATTTTTCAACTGATAGGTGACTTTGTCAATGATGGTGATATTCAAGTGGTGCTCCAGATGTTTTAGAATGGCAGTCAAGGTACCCATCACTATCTCTGCTTTCTTTTACCAAAGTCATTCTACTTCTACTGTCTCTGTATTTTGTTACCTTCTCTAGTAGTGCCATGTCCACTACCCAGATTTTTTTATGTTTTTCATATCGATAATTGTTAAGTCTGCAGTGTTTGTTATTATTGCCTTAAAATGCCAGAACCTGCTATTGCTGGTTAGTGTGACAGTGAGGCTATACAAAGACTTTGGATCATATCCAATCTTTCAATACACACTACTTCTATACCCTCATAACTATATACATTATTTACATTTCTATTCTTATGTCTATTGTCAATCCAGACATACTATGTTTCCCATGTTGCATTGTATTCCATGTCAGCTTTCCCTTTTAGTTCCATAGTTAATTTGTCCATTTCCATGCACTCGAAGATTTTTTTAATTAATAAACCTTTGGGAGGTATGGTGTTTTTCTTCCAGTACTGTGCGTAGGAAATTCTAGCTGCTGATACTACATGTAACATACTATATTTTATATTTCTGTTATAGTTTCTTTTAATTATTCCTAAGAGGAATAGTTCCGGGATGAAATCAATTTTATTTTCAATTAACTCCTCTAACCACATATGAACCACTTTCCAATATTTCTTCGCTTTGGGGAATGACCACCAAGAATGAAAGAAGGTACCTTGTTGATGTCCACATTCCAGCAATTTGGTTTTAGATTTGGGTAGATCTTAGCCAATCGTGAAGGCTCCATATATCAGATTGGGTAGGATGTAAAAATGTATATATATTGTCACAGTATTATTCAATTAATAATGGTATTATGTATAAACGGAAAAACCCAATGAAGTGTTGGGGGAAAAAAAAACAAAGACTTTGGAAGTTGTCTAATAAATATTTCAGAATGTGCGAACTGATATTGGTTGGTCAAGAACAGATCATACCAAACAAATCTTACTTCATTCTTTGAAATTGGTGGACCAGCAAAATGCTCTGGAAATAATATACTTGTCAGCTTTGGAAGCCATATTGACACCAGACACTCCCACACTGTCACATTTTGAGCTTGGGAAAATGGGAGGGGGGAATTTCTTGGAGTGTATGTAGTTAGACATAATAACTTTCTTTTTCTAATTCAAGGTCATGTTAGTTTGCGCATAAGTGAGGGGAAGTCTCAGATTGGGGCAGATGGTGATTGGGGCATGTGACGTGATGGTGGGTGTAGGGGGTGGATTTGTAATTTTTACTTATTGGAAGGAAGCCCAGAACTTTCAGATTCCGGTTTCCCCAGATGTGCCAGTTTACTGTTCAATTAAAACAGAACTTTTGAGAGGATGTCTGTCTCGGAGTTATTTGTTGGAGTGGATGTTTTCTAGAACGCTGACGATACTTGGATTTCAGTAAGGCATTTGACAAAATAGACCACAACCTACTTCTTCGTAAATTAGAAAAATGTGGGAAAGAGATCACCACCAGATGGATTTGTAACTATAGGATATGGAGGGAAGTAAGCAGTGGGTTACCCCAAGGTTCTGTTTTAGGTCCAGTACTCTTCAACATCTTCATAAATGACTTAGATGAGGGAATAGAAGAGGAATTCATCAAATTTATAGACAACACCAAGCTGGCAGAATGATCAACACTTCAGAAGATACGCTCACAATCCAGAAGGATCTTGATCGATGCAAACGCTGAGCCCTATCTAAGAAAATTAAATTCAATGGTAAGAAATGGTAAGAAATAAGATTTTACACTTAGGCAAGAAAATCCAAATGTACAGGACAGACTAAGTGAAACCTGTCTCAAGAACAGTAACTCTGAGAAGGATCTTGGAGCCCTAATGGACAATCACTTAATCAGTGTGCGGCACATCAGTGTGCGGCAGCAGCCAAAAAAGCCAATGCATCCCCAGGCTGTATTAACAGAGGGTATTATATTTAGGTGGGAATTACTGAGCTAGACCAGCAGATTCAGGGTAACTCTTTTATTCAAACACTAACAAGGGTAAATGGCAAATTGTGCACTAACACAGTGGCTGACAGACAACAGCTGGTCGCGTCTGACAGCAATCTTTATTTCGTGCGCTCTTGGATGCGGTAGACAATCAGCTGTCGCGCTGCTTCCCGCTTGTTCCTTGGACCAGACAGGAGACTTTTAAACACAACACTCTTCCTCCCTTGGAGTGCACATGTGTAGTCTTGCAGATACACAGGCTGTCACTTGCTCCTGGAAGATCTTCGCAGCAGAGACCTTGGATTTTGTTTACTGGGGCTGTTTGTCACTGGAGTTTCTCCTTTCAGCCCTTTTGGATTTAGTCCAGGTGAGGCAGTCACCCTTTTGGGAGGGCAGCTGGGTTGAGGAGAGGAGGTATCATCATCGCATTGCTTTTGAAGGCCTGGCATCTGTTTCCCAGGTAAGTCTTGCATGTTTCCTTGTGGTCAGGATTTGTTGCTTTCAGCTTTGGCATGGCGGTTGATTCTGCATGGGGCTCTTGGGTCTTGTTTGAGGTGGCTGTTGATTCTGTGTTGGCCGTAGAGTGGTGGTTTTGGAATTGACAGGATCAGCTGGGCGCCTTCTTCGCTGGTCTATGTGCCTACACCACAGCCTCCCATCTTCCAACAATACTTTGTACAAATGGGGCCCAGTTACCTCCACCACTATTCCAGGTACCTATAATGGGATCCCCATAATTTCTTGCAAAGACCCCACCACCCTCTGCGAATGCCCTGAGGTTCAGGTGTGTGTTCAGGGGCATAACTAGGGTGTAGCCTATCTAGATGGGTATGAAGGCATCTGCCCATTAGTAACTCTGCAGGACTGTATCCAGTGGTAAGGCTTGGGGTAATATGCTGCACTAATAAGTATTTGGCCACCTTAGACTCCCAATCTCCAGGGCCCATTCGGGTTAAAGCCTCCTTGGCAGATCTTATCATGCATTCTGCCATACCATTTGAAGCAGGATGAAAAGGGGCAGAGAGGGCGTGTCATATGCCCAGTCCTAACGAGAACAGTTCCATGTTGGCAGCTATAAATTGCAGTCCATTATCACAGACCAGAAGGTGTCATGACCCTAGTGGAGACTGACTCTGAGGGACAGGAGGAACAGCCAACAGGGAGTGGAAGTGTGGCTCTGTAGGTTGTGGAGGAGGCTGGGGAAGGGCAGAGCTCGGCTGGGCAGTCAGAGGAGGACCCAGACCCATCCCCTATCCATCCTAGGTCATGCAGGGAGGAAAGGATAAGGGAGAGATGTGGTCTCCTCGGGAGAAGAGGGCCTGATCCTCTTCATGGGATGCAGGTGTGACAACTGGATAAGAGGATGGATATGCAAAACAAAGTGTGGAAATATCTCTAGTTTATTGTTCCTGAGCTTGGCATCCTTCCCAGTGTGTGTTCAGATATCTGCGGATGTCTTCCAGCCCTTATCTTGCCTGGTTTGTGTTGTTTTCTACTCTTTATAATTTAAATGGCATTTTCTCCTTCTTGTAAATGCTTGTGTGGGAGTTTTTTGTCTCCAGTCGAGGATATTTGGAGCTTGGAAGCAAAGTGAAGGAATAAAAGGGGCTTCACCTGTTTTTTGTGACTGTGTTTATTTTGTATCCCACCCTGGGTCATCACAGAAGGCCTGGAAGACAATTCATTGCAAACAGTCTTTTTAGTGTTCTGGCATGGCATCTGAAGTGGTGGACAACATGGACACTACTTCCAGCCACTTAGAGTACATGTCCACGGCAACTAGGAAAATTTTACCTTGGAATGGGCCAGCTAAGTCTATGTGTACTCTTGACCATGGCTTTTTTGGATTTTCCCATTCCATTGGTGTTGCTTTTGGGGGTGCAAAGCATGAGACTTGGCATGGCTGTCACTCAGTAACCCAGTTATGTCTTTATCCAGTTGTGGCTATCATACGTAACTTCATGCTAAACTTTTCATTTTGGCAATTCCTGGGTGCCCCTCATGAAGGTGTGTGCCTTTATACAGCAATTTGTGTAATGGCTCTGTTAAGGTAGCCTTGTGAGGTAAGAAGATTGCATAGAAGTTTAAAAGGCCCAGCCCTTTTGAATTACAGTAATTTTGGATTCCATGGGATGGATACCAGTAGCATCAATGGAATAGCCTAAAAATTCTCCCCTGTGGACCCCCACGTTGCATTTATCTTTATTGACTTTTAGTCCCACATCTTGTAATCTTTTGAGAACTATGCATAAACGCTCAAACAGTTGTTGTCTGGAGGTAGCAGCTTATCATTGAAATGATACTACTAGTAGTATCCTAGTACTACTAGGTACTACTCGTTGTATACCCTGTAATATGCGTTCCATTAAATTTTGAAATAAACCTGGTGCTACTGGAGGTGCCTGCACCTAAAAGCTCCTCTGTGTGCATGATGGTTTGTGCCTCTGCAGTTGAATAGTCCACAGGCAATTGTTGATACGCCTGGGAGAGATCTAATTTTGCAAAAATGGTGCTGTGGCCGATAGAGTAGATTAAATTTTGTATTACAGTTACTGTGTAAGAGTGAACCTGTAAAGCTCTATTCAGAGTGCACTTAAAATCTCCACAAATTCTTACTGAGCCATCACCTTTGACCGGCATCACTATAGATGTCTCCCATTTTGAATGGTCCACAGGTTCCAATATCCCTCATGCTATCAACTTATCCAATTGCACATCAATTTTTGGTTTAAGGGCAAATGGAACCCTCCTGGGTTTGAGTCTAATAGGAGCAACCTGAGGATCCAGGTTGAATGCAATTGGGATATTTTTGTATTTGCTTAGGGTCCCATCAAAAGCATCCTTAAATTTAATTAATATCTTTTCTAAATCAGTTTCATGTATGGAATTGATGCCACTGATGCCCAATCCCGATGACTTGAACCAATCTAATCCCAAGAAACTTGGGAGGGAACCCTCCATAATAACCAGTGGTAGCTTCCCCACAAAATTTTGGAAACTTACCCTAAAATTATGTATTCTGATGACTGGTAGCAGGTTTGATTGGTAGTCTCTGAGGTGAAGGCTTCAGGGCTGTATCCATATCGAAGGAACCAGGTGTTTAATAGTACTCCAGGACACAATAGATAAGGAGGATCCTGATTAATTTCCATTTTACATGGACTATTTTCAATTTTAACATCAACAATAATATTCTGTCCTTTGATTCACTTGCTGAATATAGACAGATAAATAACTCTTCAAATTATTCCATACAAAGTTTCTTTTATTGGATTACATTAGGTATCCTCAAGGTAACTCACAGTTATGTCGAGATACATCTAATGTACAATTCTTTGCATAGTTGAAATCGTAGTGTAAAATGATAGTAATCTTTCTATCCCATATTTCATCCCATAGTAGTAGAGATGCTAGCACGCAGCTGAGTTCAGACAAGAGTGAAGAAACCTCCCCCAACCCATCAAGGGTCAATTCAGTGACCAATCAGGGTTACAGATGTGGCCACATGACATGAACTACATTTCCCAGGATACCTTAACTACATTTACCATGATGCATTCCCTTAAGGGGACAGCTCCCAATTCCTGACAAACTATTCAATTCCCATTAACTATAACTGGCTGGAAAGCACACTCCCCACCTAGAATTATAAATTCCACTAACTAAAGAGCAAGTAACTGTATAACTAAGATAAACAGTAAAGACTAATACTAATTTTATAGCAGTTAACTATATAACTAAGATAAACAGTAAATATTAATAAAGCATCAAACAAGGCAAAGCATGCAAAGCTTGAGTTTCAGTCTTCAGGTTCAGCCTTTCTCTGCAGCAACACAACATTGGTGACTGGTCAGGTGTAGAGCTTCTTGATGAAAGTCTGCTGGTCACCTCTGGCAGCCATTTAGGGTGGACAAATACTCTTGCTTCCAATGGTTCTAAGGGGTGTTGACAAGCAGTTGAAATGGATGTTGTGAAGACATCAGCCCATGTAGAGCGTCTTAGTGAAAGCCTGGTGGTCGCTGGCAGCCGTTTAGGATTTCTCAGTGAAAGTCTACTGGTCACTGACAGCCTTTTAGGGTGGACCAGTATTCTTGTTTTCAATGGTGCCAAAGGGCATTGGAAGACTGTCGAAATGGATGGTGTGAAGGCATCTGCCTGGGCTGGAGCCTGCATCTGATCAACACAGACTATTCCTGAGATTCCCCAACCCAGCTCAGTCTTGAAGGCAAAAGGGGTGGCTCTCAGGCCTCTGACTACTTCAGTGTGAGCTAAAGCGTTGGGGGCATCTATTCTAACAAGAGAAAAATCTTGGCTTCAGGATCTAAAGCAGAAAACTGACAAGCCACGTGCTGCAGGTGAGGTATGTTGCTTGCTTCCTCTGGTGTTGCAATCTTGCTGCGGTTGTCTTGTATCCCATCCCATTCTAACACAGGCGGCAGTGGGAATCAGGAACTCCCATTTAATGATTCTATGCAGAGTCCAGTAGCTCTCCTCCCCTCTGTGCTTTGTGGCACATTGATATCGTGAAGTGCACCTCTTCCTTCTGAACATCAAAAAGGTCAAAGAATGCAGATCTGGCCAGTGAGAGATCACTCTGAGGATCAAGTATTACATACATCTTCACAGCTTCTTCTGGGTGTCCCTCGGGATAGACGTTGGCTAAGCAGATCTGACGACACAAGAGAGGGGCTGGTGTGTTATCACACACCACCATGCAATTGACACTCACCACTGGCTCTGGTTGCTTCTTTAGCACATTGAGGCTCCTTGGCCTGAGGAGGGTGATGTGTTGTCTGCTGCGGTGGCTTGGAGTCTGGATGCAGAGCGGCTGGGTGCTTGTTGCTGTTGCATAGATGACATTGCACCTTGGCTGTGCAGTCTTTCAGCACGTGCTTAGAAGATTCTCAACATCTGTAGCAGAATCTGAACTCCCATAATAAATTCTTCCTTTGATGCAGAGGTTTCTGTGCAAATGCTTGCCATCTGGTCAGTGAGTGTTGTGCAGAGGACAAAGCTCAACTCTCTTTATTGTTGGAGATTTAAATTGGGTTGCTTCTGATGAGTCCTCTCCCGAACTCTTTATGGAGGAAGTTGTGACCTCTGTTTTATGTGTAGTCATAAGGTTGTATTGTCTAGTCATTTGTACTATACTCTTGAGAGGTACAGAATTTTGGTTGTGTGCTTTGTCAGTTGGGAGATAGCTGTTTCTTATGCGGAAGTTACGAAAGCTGTTACAGGACTTTGTTTGACGGGCAACGAATTCCTTGAGAAGGGCAAAGGGTAGTTCTCTGTTTCAGTTCATGGCCAAGAAGGCATCAGACAAAATAATCCTTTGTTCCGCTATCTCTTTTGGTAGTCTGGTAATGATTGCTTCTTGGGTTATGAACTGATCAAGGCAAGCGAGTCCTGGTAAATCAGAACATTCTTTAGCTGTTTGCAGCTATGTAAGAATGGTAAAAATTCCTCCAGCTTTCGAGTCGTTGATGGCATTAAGAGCAAGATGTCCTAAGAGCAAGTATTCCATCATCATGTTGTTGCCCTATCATTGGTCCAGAGTAGCCCACGAACTTTTCAGAGCTGTGGCTGGGTCATTCAGGATGGCTGAGTAAGTGTTTTTCACTATTTCAGCAGACTGTAGTCCTAGCCATGCCAACATAAATTTAAGCTCTTCACCAGGCTGCAGCCTTTCTTTCTGGAATGGTACTTGTGAAAATGAGTTTCCACAGTAGGTATTCTCTGCCTGGCTTGTCTTTAAATCTATACACACCGTTGGCTGCTAAGTCTAGTCTTCCACATCGTAGTAACGATTCTCTGTTTCTGTTCTGTGATGGCAGATCATCTATTGGCATAGCGTTCTCGTAAGCGTGGCATTCTGGCTCGAGGGCAGGTGTTGTGGACGGTTCTTGTGGTTATCCTCAGCGTATTTTCAGAGGAGGTCATGAACCATTACCACATATGCAGGTAGTCTCTCTGGCTGCCGGGTGTGTGTAATGGATTCGTTTTACTGTATATCTGTGTTAGAGTTGTCTGGAGGGTGTGGCGGGAACTCTTTTGCCTGTGGATTGAATGTGACTCTTTGCATGCCTACTTGTTGAGAAGTCGTTGTGATTACTGGTGGACTAAGATGCTTGCCCAGCATGCCGTGAGACTTTGGGGAAGGTTTGTTGTTGTTGGGAAGTGAATCTTGTAGTTTAGGTCTTACAACATCAGTTACATGACTGATGTGTAGAGTCTGTGGTTGAGATTCACTCCTATGCTTCCCTGGTTGTGGGAGACTTCTAAGTAACTGAGGCAGTTCCATCTGCTCGTTTCGTAGTGAGTGCTGCTCATCCATGTAGGATTGACCCAGGTATCTGGCTTCTCTTCTCCCAACTCTTCGAGGTCAAAGTTGAAGGAGGCATTATCGGCCACCTTCCTTAATGCTGCAGCCTGTTGGGAATATGAGTCACCTAACAGCTATTTGGGTTAAAAATATATAAACCAGGATAAACATTTTAAAACTGTATCTTTAAGAAAATGCAAAACTGTAATTAGGTATGTTTTCTCAAACAGCCAAAAGATGGAGCTAGAAACCTGGTTTGTCTTTGTCTTAATCTCAGAAGAGAGTGTGTCTCAGTCTCTGTTTCCTTCTGTTGGAAATAGTTGCCGTTCCTTCATTTTTTCTAATTGACTGATATTACTGGATTTGATGTAAATTTGTTACTGAACTGTTTTTGACACTGGAATTTATTATTGGATTATCCCTGGATGAAAACTGACTGATTTACCTGTGAATGACTTTTGGACTGCTTATCTTGAACTTTGCTTAAACTTTCTGGAAATAAAAACCTACATTAACAGTACAGTGTATCTCTGTACTGTGTGTGTATTATTCAAACACTTCTCTCAAATACATCTCCCTGTATGAGCTTATTCTCCTAATGGGGAATTACTTCAACGCAGCCCATGCTGTTTTTGCTGCTGTGTCTCTTTGACGTTTGAACAACTCCACTTGGGCCTGAGCTTTGGCCATTTCTGCCTTCTGCTGTATCACCTCCATCGTTATACATAAATCTGCTTCTATTATCGCTGTTTCTATCCCAGTTTCTACAGCTCGGTCAGCATAACTTGCTGCTTTGGAGGTCTTAGATGTGCCGCTGCAATGGGAGGATGTTCTGGAAGGATGGTGAGACTCAGCAGCAGAGAACTGTCGCGAGACACTGGAAACTGCTTGCAATCTAGCTGGTTTGGGATGGAGGGAGGAGGCTCTCTTAAAATAGTGGGAAGAAGCTGCTTGTGATTGAAGACCTATGTCGGATGTGGCCTTCTCCCTTGATACTTGTTTCTTCTGTAGCGTATCGTAGATCACGGCTTGGATGGAGTTTTTTTCTTCCCAAATGCAGTCTTCACATTCTTTGTTCACTCCTCGAAGCAATGAATGTGTTCTTGGAGCTCTGGGTCTTTCAGGTTCGACTGTATGTATTTTAGCTTACTTTAACTGTCTCTCCACCGTGCAAGATGCTCCTCTATCTCCATCTGCATTAGGAAGTGGCTATCGAGGGGCAACTTGCTTTTGAGGGTATCGCAGATCCTTACCAGCTCCGTCCATGAGTCTGCATGATGTCTATCCCAATCCTCTCTGAAGCATGCCACCGCGGGTGGGGTAAGCTTCCTATGCTGTCTGATGTCGTAGGCTTTCTGAGGTATCGCCATTTCTTCGGAGGTTTGGATATCTGAATGAGGGTTTTGGGAACCAGACTCCACATTTACTTCAAAGGTGGGTGGAGGGTTCAAGTCCTCTTGTACATCAGAGACATCTGTCATGGCTGAGGAAGTTGCCATGCTTCAAATTGGCAAAAGGTGAATTTTTGAAAATTTAGTGGTTTTCCATGCAATTCCCTTTTTTCCACTAGGGTGAGCTGCAAGCATGTAGCTGAACATAGGAACTTCTGCTAAATTCAGTACTTGACCACGTAGGTGGCATTGCAGGCTTGTGGCCGAGTTTGAGGAAATTCAGAAAATTTCAGTGGTTGACCACTGGAGATATGTGTTGCAAGACTGGGTGACGCTAGCACAATACACAATTTAGCCGCTATAGGGTGCATTGCGAAGTCTGGGAGACGTTGGCACAGAGCACAAAAATGGCCTGTTAGTAGGTCTGGAAGACACTGGTGTTGCACACAGGTTGGCCTCTCCAGTGATGAATAATTTAGAATTTCCTATGAAATTTTCTACTCGACCACCAGATGGTGGTAGACCTTTGAATTGGGTAGCAAGGGTTGATGTCAGGTTAAAGAGGAAAAAAAATATATTATTTTCTACTTGCCACCAGATGGTGCGGTAGGCTAGCAGTTGAATGGCAGGCGATTAAGCTGGAGGAAAGTCAGTCAAGAAGTATAGTACTTCAGCATGTTGCATGCACTGTGGCCAAATAATTTCTTTTAGCTAAGTGATCTAAGACTGATATCTTTTAATTTTATAGATAGCATTTTAAATCCAGAAGAAAGAATGAGTCTTTTCGCCCCTAGTCTATTTGCCTGCCTTAAATTAATTGTAAAGTTCCTTTCTAGCTTCTTCAGTGTGACGCAATCTTCGTAATAGGTTTTCTCCCTGATATTTTGAAAATTTGGATTCTGAAGTGGTGGCAGGAGAGCCCTGCAAACCTTAGCTAAGTACCCTTTCTTTTGACATCTAAGACAAACTGTATTTTTAAATTTACAAACCTGTCTAAAGTGGTTTCCCCCACAGCCTAAACAAAAGGGTTATACCTGGCAAGGTTTGGCTTCTCCAGACCGTTTTTGTGCCATAGGTGCTCTAAGGCGATTAATATCTTGGTCATAATCTATGTTAACTTCAATTTCAGTCTGTTCCCTATGCACAGACTGGTTCCCTTTAGCTGCAATAGTCTCACCAGAGCCCTGTATTTCAGTAGCCAATTGATTTGACAGCTCATATGCCTGAGCCTCATCAATTGCTTCCCGTAGTTTTAAATCTGGTTTAGCTAACAAATGATTTTGAAGTCGTAGATATTTAACCTCACTAACTAATTTGTCCAAAATGATAATCATCTGAATCCCTGAAACCACAAAGCTGAGTGGCTTTCCTCAGAGCAGCCAGGTACCTGCTTAGATTTTCGCTTTCAGCCTGGTAACACCTATGAAAAGTGTGTCTTGTTTCTGGACAGAAACTGGGAGTTTCTTTCAGAAACTGGGAGTTTTATTCTGGACAGCTTGGGAGCATAATGGCTTCCCAGAACCGTCAAAATGGTTTCCCAGGTTCTTCTGAGGAGACAGAAGTGTGGCTGCCGTGTCAAAGACTTCAGCGCCACAAAAACTTGTCCAAAGCACCTGAGGGCAGGACAAGAAACAATAGATGGAAACTAATCAAGGAGAGGAGCAACCTAGAATTAGGAGAAACTTCCTGACAATGGGAACAATCAATCAGTGGAATTGCTTGCCTTCAGAAGTTGTGGGTGCTCCATCACTGGAGGCTTTTAAGAAGAGACGAGGGGGAGACATGATAACAGTGTTCCAGTACAGGGTGGGGGGGTGGGGGTACCACAAGGAAGAGGGGAGTCAACCTATTTACCAAAACACCAGGACAAGAAACAATGGATGGAAACTAACCAAGTAGAGAAGCAACCTGGAGTTAATTTCTTGACAGTGAGGACAATTAATCAGTGGAATAACTTCCCTCCAGAAGTTGTAGGTGCTCCATCACTGGACAGTCACTTCTCTGACATGGTATAGGATCTCCTGCTTGAGCAGGGGGATGGACTAGAAGACCTCCGAGGTCCCTTCCAGCCAATGGTGGGATTCCATTTTTTTTTTTTTACAACTGGTTCCGTGGGCATGGCTTGGTGGGCGTGACAGGGGAAGGCAAAATCTCCAGTCAGAGGTGGGATTTGCCGGTTCTCCAAACTACTCAAAATTTCCGCTACTGGTTCTCCAGAACTGGTCAGAACCTGCTGAACGCCACCTCTGCTTCCAGCTCTGTTATTCCGTTACTGTTCTGTTTCTTTCCAACACACATCTATATACCCAAGGGCTATCGGCATCCTGCTTATAATTTAAAAAAAATGTGTGCCTCTTAGGTTCCCTTGGATGTGATGATAATGGACTTTGGGAAGTTTTTCTTCCACCCTCTTGGAGGGAAGCCCTGATTAAATGCTATCCGTCTTAGACAAAGAGCAGGCAGAGGGAGTGACCAGTAAGTGACAGTCCTTAACTTTATCTATACAACAGCCCCTCTTAGTGGTCAGGCAGGTCCTGGTCATTGGATTTGTACCACCAATCATCAGAAGTCCGGCTGGTTTTAGGAAAGGAGAGGATAAATTCCTGGCATCAATGAGCTACAGTACTGTCAGAATGTCAGCCACTACATCCTTCCTTGCCTTCACAATTAGCTTTTTTTAACAGTAATTGTATTTAAAAAATTGCACTTAGAATGATAAAACTAAGTAAAAATAAAAATAAAAAATTGTAAGTGCAGAAAAAAGAAAGTAAAATGAAATAATAGAAAAAAATGAAATATAATAAAGAAAAATAAAAGAAATATATAAAGAAATGACTTCCCCCCTTTGACCCCATACTGGGTAACAGGGAACTAGCCCATGCTTCCCATTACAAGGTGGTGGGTCTACTTTGAATAAAATCTTGTTCATCGTAAGTTGCTTCTTCTCCCTTCCCTCCAGCATTTCCACCCCCACTACACCCACATGCACAGAAGCTTCAAAAGGTTCTTTATTGTCAAAATATACGTCATCTATGTACAAGTATCTCATGACTGTAGTTTATATGCCACCACCCTTCTTTTTCTAAAACATTTATGCAGTCAACATCAGAAGGGGAAATCAAAAGGCAGAAAGGCGAGAAACTCAGCTGCATTTTTGTAATGGCTGTCATTGGAGAGGATGAATTTCAGAAGGCCTTTCAAAACAGAGTTTGTTTCCCAGTTAATGTCAAGGTAGTTAAAGTTCCCCATTACTTCAGGGGTGTGTTTCCTACATGCCCCAGCTAAGCTAACTGATTAGCAAAGGAGTACATGTATTTCCTCTGGTTTGTTGAGCGGCCTGTAGTACAAATGTATAGCAAAGTCATTGCTTTTTTTTCATTGATATTTACCCCAATACTTTCTAGAAGGCTTTCTGAGGAGGTGTAATAATTCCTTATACATGATACAATTCTTCCTCTTTTGTAAAGTGTTCTTTTTGAATAGTTTATTTGTATCCTCCTAGCTGTGGGTTCCAGACATAGGTTCCTTCCCAGCAAATTTCAGTAATAGTTGCAATATCATACTTGCAGGTAAACCTCGACTTACAACCACAATTAAGCCTGAAATTTCTATTACTAAGTGAGACAATTCTTAAGAGAATATTTGCCCCATTTTATGGCCTTTCTTGCTACAGTTGTTAAGTGAAATCATCGTCATTGTTAATGAGGTTGTGAAATGAACCTGGCTTTCTCATTGATTTTGTTTGTCAGCTTATAAAAGATTTATTCCATGAATCTGGGACACTGCATGAGCCAGTTGCCAAGTGTCTTGAATTGCGACCACATGCCTCTGAGGCTGCTGCAACAGTTGTAAGGGTGAAAAACAGACATAAGTCACCTTTTTCAGGGCTGTTGTAGTTTTGAATAGAAATGAATTCCCTGGACTAGAACTTCAAGTGCTCCCTGTTTGTTCCTCATACGATGAGCACCAGTATAAAAGCATTTGAATCAGTGGTGGGATTCAACATTTTTTACTGTTGGTTCTGTGGGCATGGCTTGGTGGGCATGGCAAGGGAAGGATACTGCAAAATCCCCATTCCCTCCCCACCCCACAAGCCTGCTTTCCAGCTCCATTCTCCTGTGCAGGGCAACCAAAGGAGACCCAGCCAATCAGCTGGGACTCAATGGGAGGCAGAGAAGAGACGGGGCTGGCAGGTCAGTCAGAGGTGGGATTGGCCATTTCTCTGAACTACTCAAAATTTCTGCTACTGGTTCTCTAGAACTGGTCAGAACTTGCTAACCACCTCTGATTTGAATCCTTTATGATTGACCCTAGTTTGGCTTTTTGTTATCTCTTGATGAACACTTCCAGATGACAAGGCTGGGATGTAACAGAGATGGGGCATGTTTACCAATGACCTTACAAAATCCAAGAAAGACTCCTGCTTTTGGGAGATAGGTGGAGAAAGCAGAAAGTTTTACCTGTTGGGGGAGTTGGAGGTAGAGAAAAGTTCTTTTTATCAAGGATCTCCTAGGAGGATACAATATCCCGAGCAGCCTGCTTCTTTCCTTTCTTATGAGGAAGCTTGCAAAAGTGAATCATTCACACCTCTAAAAGTACCTGAAGGCAAGGCAAGAGGCAATGGATGGAAACTAATCAAGGAGAGAAGCAACCTAGAACTAAACAGAAACTTCTTGACAGTGAGGACATTGAACTAGTGGAACAACTTGTCTTCAGAAGTTGTGGGTGCTCCCATCCCTGGAAGCTTTTAAGAAGAGACTGGACACAGCCACTTGTCTGAAATGGTATTGTGCAAGGGGTTAGGTAGATGACCTCTAAGGTACCTTCCAATGTTGTTATTCTGTTAATCAAAACTGGATCAGAGCTGGGCAAACATTCCAGGCTCCAATTTGCAATAACAAATGAGTTCTCATTTGTTCTCACTCCACAGAATCAGAAGTCTGCCCAACATCTCTTCTGACTAACCAATTTAATGAAAAGGCAGTGGTTCGTGAAAGCTGAAGCCTTCTAATGAAATAGGTTAGTCCTATTTTTTTTCTTGCCATATAAACTTATATGGCCCTCCTCCAACATCACTAGCAGCCATCCTATCTGCATAAATTAGCCATTCAGGCTGGAGAAAATCTCTTTGGGAAAAACTCAAGAATGTCTTTTCCAGAATAAGAATCCTGGAACGCTGCAAAGCATTGTTTGTCGAGACTCAAACCAGCCAACAACCCCAATTTAGCACAGACTCCTGCAAAGTGTTTCTCACCCTTAGTAACTTTGAGGTGTGTGAACCAGCTGCCAGAATTCCTCAGCCAGTTATGCTGGCTGGGAAATTCCTGAGTGTTGACATCCACACACCTTAAAGGTTACTAAGGTTGAAAAAGGATAACTTTCCAGATTATGCAAACCCAGCCTGGGTATTTAGTTTATTTGGTTTCAGTAGGTTGTATGTATGTCCAAGACAAATTCAACTCAGTAAATCACAATTCAGTAAACTGTAATTCAGTTAACCATTCCCTGATTCCTATCACATTAAAAAATACCCTCTCTAAGCATCTGCTGTAGCTATTTCTACATAGCATTGGTAAAGCAAATAAAGGGGAAATTACCAGCTTTGCTGGCTGGAGAATTCTGGGAGCTGAAGTCCACAAGTCTTAAAGTTGCCAAGTTTGGAGACCTCTGAACGAGAACCATCCAATTCTGCTCTCCTGCAAGAGTCCTTCATCCCAGTCTAGTGAGGATTTAACCTTCTGGCTCTTGATACCACTGGCAATATGGCAACCAGGGCAAGGCCAGGAGCTGGTCTTCCCCTCCTTTGGAAACAGAAGGGCACAATTTAAGCAAGGGTGCAGGAGGTATCTCAAGAGGGAGACGCTTCCAAGTACCCCTGGACTGAGGGTGGAAGGAGTGGCTCTTGGCCATGGCACCTGGGAATGCAGTAGTAGTTGAGACAGAGAAGGTTCCTATGTCCAGGGACTGTTCTGATCTAGGCTTCCCCAACAGCATGAAGCTGACTCCTCATCCTGATAAACCCCTTTTATTTAGTTTACAGTTAATTCCTCTCCAGCAAAGTTCTGGCCAACAGACTTTCAAGATAGTTCACAATTACAGACCTTTATCAAGCTTGGAGAGCTGCCAGGCAGATATCTTTCAAACACACAATACGTGGCAAGAATGCAGGAACAGATCTTCACCCAAATGAACTAATTGTCTCCTGCAAAACCCCACCCCCCTTTTGCTCTTCTTTTATTCCCTATGGGAGGGGCCATTCACTGTCCACCTGTGCCTTTACTCCCGAGTCAACCCTTGTTCCTTAGCTGTTCCCTTCGTCTGGCAGTTCTGTGCGTGTGTGTTAGGAATATAAGTCACGTAACAGGTATTTGGGTTAGAAATATATAAGCCAGGATAAACATTTAAAATCTGTATCTTTTAAGAAAATGCAAAACTGCAATTGGGTGTGGTTTCTCAAATGGCCATAGGACGGAGCCAGAAACCTGGGTTGTCTTAGTCTGAGTCTCAGAAGAGAGTGTGAGTGTATCTTTGTTTCCTTCTGTTGGAAAGTATTGCCATTGCTCCATTTTTCCTAATTGACTGATATTACTGGAATTTAATGTAAGTCTGATACTGAACTGTTTTTGACACTTTGTTACTGGATTATCCCTGGATTGAAAAACTGATTGATTAACCTGTGAAAGACATTTGGACTACTTATTTTGGACTTTGCTTTAAACCTTTCTGGAAGTAAAAACCTACATTTACTGTACAGTGTATCTGTGTACTGTGTGTGTATTATTCAAACACTACTCTCTATACGTCTCCCTGTGTGCGCTCATTCTCCTAACGGGGAATTACCTCAACAATGTGCACACTGGGAATAGGCTCCAGCTGTTCTTCTGCCCCACTGATGTCTGACTCCAAAGGCAGCTGATAACTGTCAGACAACCATCTCTGCCTCCGAAGCAGACCCCTGGTCAGAGCCTTCCCCAGACTCCAGGAGTGGCCCATGTTCCTCCCCAGCCTCCTCACTGTACGAATCTGCTGCCAGCTCCACTGGCTGCTGGCAGGCAACAACACGGACATCCATGGAGAGAAGATCACCATCAGCATGGGAGTACCCACACACACACATAAGGGGTTGGACTTAAATTACAACATCCACACATTATCTTGCAGATTTTTGGTCCCCTTATGAATGCCCACACACAACAACTTTGCTGGATGGAGCCAGTCTATGGGTGACAGGCTGACAAAGCAATGCCTCAGCATCGAACAGGTCCCCTTTTCTACATATATTGTGATGTCACAAAACAGAAGGAGCAGAATTACAGAGTCAGATGAGACCTTGGAGGTCTTCTAGTCCAGCCCCCTGCTCAACCAGGAGACTCTAAACCATTTCAGACAAGTGGCTGTGTCCAGTCTCTTCTCCAGTGAGGAAGGACCCACAACTTTTGAAGGCAAAGCTGTTCCACTGCTTAATTGTTCTATCTGCCAGGAAGTGTTGAATTTATATTTTACCGACAAAGAAAGAAAGGGAGACTAGCATAGATCTATCTCAAGCTATTTAGCTCTCGTCAGCTAGCCATACCCCTTTCTGAAATTCTGGGAAGTAGCCCAGAAAGAGTATGACTAGCTGACGAGAGCTAAATAGCTTGAGATAGGTCTATACTAGTCTCCCTTTCTTTCTTTGTCAGTAAAATATAAATTCAACACAAAAAAAATAGTTTGTCACGAAAGCGATTGCTCTATCCCATATTTGGGTAGACCAGGTTGCCCTGATAGACTGGTCTCACTGGAAAAATGTCAGGAAATTTCTCCTTAGTTGCTTTACTCCTTGATCAGTTTCCATTTCTTGTCCTATCCTTTGGTGCTTTGGAGAATAGACTGGCTGCCCGGTGACACCCCTCCAAACTGGAAGATCTAATCATCTTTGTTGCTCTTCTCTGCACTCGTTTTTGACTCTCAGTATCTTGCTTGCATTGTGGTGACCAAAACTGGATGCAAATATTCTAACTGTAGTGTCACCAGTGCAATATAAAGTGGTACCATCACATCATGTGACGTATTACTCTATATTCTATGTTCTCCAAAGAGCAATAAAGAGCTTCCAAGTAGATGGTTAAACCACAGTCAGCTGGAGGATTCCTCTTTTTCTAACACCCAAAAAACACAGCACCAGAATCCAGAACATCTAAGAACTAGGAAACCCTGGTGAGTCATGTTCTCCCACAAGATCTGCTTAGATGTTATATGGATAGATTCAATCTATTTTTGTTACAAAATAAGATTTGGGTGCTTGGAAAGGGATCTGAGCAATAGGTACAAAAGCAGAAAGATTTGGCACTATTCCTTAATGGAGGAATGGCTGGTGAAGGTGATGGAAGTTGTTGAGATGGCTAAATTGATTTCTTCAATCACAGAAAAGACATTATTTATGTTTATTGCTAGCTGGAAAGTCCTTATGGACTTTCTGTGTAAAATAGAGGGAAAAATGAACTTATGATGTATGGTTTGGAAGATTAGGATACATTATAGAGAGAAGAGTTATGTCGTAACCAGAGAATAAGTTTTATAATCGTACTTATAACTGCTGTAAAATAGATCAGAAACTACCTCTTTGAATTTTTTTTCCTATTTTTCTTTTCCCTTTTCTTGCACTTTTAGCTTTCTCTTTGATTTCTTCGTTGCTCTCTTCCTTTTCTCACTTTATATTAGTTTGCATTAGCTTTCGTGTTCTTTCTTTTTAAGAAAAAAATATTTAATAAAATTACACCCTAAGTAAAAAGAAATAAAGCTGAGCAGGATTTCTGCTATGACATCCTTCCCTGACTATGATGTTAAGCATTTGCTTCTCCCCAGCATTTGCTTCTTCACAGCTCCAGGATGTCTTAAAGCACTCTTGGCCCCTGAGAGCCCCCCAAATAAGGCCACAAAGCAGCAAGGAAAAGGAGACTCAGTTCTTTCCCTGGCCCAAGTCCAAAAGCTGTTCCAGGCCCTCCAAAGTTCCACCAAGGGCAGCTGCCAGGACTCTCCCTGCAGCACAAGGGGCCGAGCAGGAATGCTGGGTGCTAATCGCTCTTGTTATTTTCTTCTGGAATCAGCGTGTGGAAGGGACGATCCCAGAATCGGCTGGAAATCCCAAAGCCTGCAGGTTGGGCAGAGGGGAAGAAAGAACATACAGGATGATAAAACAACATACAGCATAACAGAGTTATCTGCTTACAATGTCCTACCAGTCAATGACTACTTCAGCTTCAACTGCAACAATACAAGAGCACACAACGGATACAACCTCAATGTAAACCGCTCCAAACTTGATTGCAGAGAGTAGGACTTCAGCAACAGAGTGGTCCATGCCTGGAAGGCACTACCTGACTCTGTTGCTACATCCTCTAAACCCCCCCCCCCACTCCTTTAACCTCAAACTATCCACTATTGACCTCACCCCATTCCTAAGAGGTCCGGAAGGGGAGTGCATAAGCCTCTACCGTCTCTGTCCTTATTGTCCCTATTTATTCATACCTATTTCCTGTATTCATACTATCAGCCTTCAAGAATCTTTTCTTCTGCTTGTCTTTCCGGCTGTCCTAGTAATGGGGGGGGGGGGAAGGATAAATTGGGCTTTGGGGGGGGGAAGAGTGTTGGAGGATTGAGTTGGTGAACTGTAAAACTTGGGGAAACTTTCTTGTTTATGCTTACTTGCTTACTGAGCAGCTGCAGCATCTTATCTATCCAGGCCAAGGTCAACAGCCAGATGTCTGAATTATCACCTGAAGATGCCCCACATGATGTTATACACATCTCAGATTGGATGGCCAGTTTGAACTATTGGGGGTGGGAAAGTTGTCATAACATGTGATTTTCGTGCTTAATGCCTCAGATCTTGAATACCTGTATTCATACTCATGTTTATTCTTCTATCTATTATCGTGTAAGGGATTGATAAATCAGAAAATAAATAAATAAAAAATAAAAATAAATAAAAGTTATGCTCTAGTTCAAAGGGTCTTCAAACTTGGCAAGTTTAAGGCTTGTGGACTTCAACTCCCAGAATTCCTGAGCTAACATGACCGGAAGGAGAATTCTGGGAGTTGTAGTCCACAAGTCTTAAAGCTGTCGAGTTTGAAGAGCCCTGACCTAGTCCAACCCCTTGCTCAGGCAGGAAACTCTATAGCATTTCAGACAAATGTTATCCAATCCCTTCTTAAAAACTTTCCGCGTTGGAGCATTCACATCATCTAGAGGCAAGCTGTTCCACTGATTAATTGTTTTCACTGACAGCAAATTTCTCTTTAGTTCTCTTTAGTTGCTTCTCTCCTTGATGAGTTCGAATCCGTTGCTTCTGGTCCTTCTTGGCTCCCCTGAGCTGCGTTTTCTCTGGTAGAGGGCTGCAGGAGGCCGTTGTGACTGAAAACAGGGCTCGGGAGCCCATTTTCACTGGCAGAGCGCTTGAGCCACCGCAGGCACCCCCCCCCCAACATGAGCAATGTCATGATGACCACGCCCATCCTGGCCACACTCACCTTGGCCCCTTGAGGTCAAAGGCAACCCTGATGCAGCCCTCAGTGAAATCGAGTTTGACCCCCTAGCCTTAGACTGTGGCTAACCAACCGCTGCGAGCTTTGAGGCCAAACACTGCCCAACTTTGGGGAACAGCATGTTTCTAGCATCCAGTAGAAGATGCTCCATGTGTAAAAAACATTCCATCCTTGACTTATGATCACAAATGAGCCTCTAATTTATGTTGCTAAGTGAGGCATTTGGTCAGTGAATTTTGCACAATTTTATGACTTTTTTGACTTCGTTAACTGAATCATGCCCAGCCAGGAGTGGGATTTGAGGGTTCTCCGAACTGCACAAAATCTTTGTGAGGGGCTCTCTCGAACCCCTGTGAACACCTCCCCCCAGCAGCCCACCCCTGCCCCAAAGCCCAGCTGCACCCTTTACCCCCTCACCTGCTTTCTGGTGCTCGAAGTGGTGTTTGATGTGGTAGGTCTTCAGACCATAGAGGTAGGTGCCTTCTTTGGGTGAGCCGTAGTGCAAGTAATAATGCATCATGTCATAAATAATGTAGCCAACGATTCCCCCGCACAGGATGGAGAGCCCAAATTCTCCAGGGAAAAGCAGGTGAGCAATAAAGTAGAACACGAAGAAGAGCAGGGAAGCTGGCACAGGTGGGAAGACCAGGCGGGAGCTGTCGAAGGGGGACTGCAAGAGACGACAGGAGACAAAATGAGATCTCAGTCCAAGAGAGAGAGGTGGGGTTCTCAACTTCTGCAACTTTAAGCTGTGTGGACTTCAACTCCCAGAATTCTCCTTTGTGGCTCGGTAGAATTTCCTTCCCACCCACCTCCACCCTCAGTGGTAACAGTGGAGCTGGGGAAATTCCAAAGGCTTTCAACTTCTTCCTTCTTTGAGGCTTAAAATGCCAAACAAGGGTGTTGAACCTTGTGGAGAGTTGGGTGGCACAGAATGGCAGAATCGAAACACGCCTAAACTGCAACAAGGCTGGGCAAGTATGGCAGAAGACTGAGTCATAAAGGTAAAGATAAAAGTTCCCCTCACACATCAGTGCTCGTCATTTCTACCTTTAGGCTCATCCCATTTCAAAGCCGAAGAGCCAGTGCTGTCCAAAGACATCTCCGTGGTCATGTGACCAGCATGATTAAATGCTGAAGGCGCACAGAGCGTTGTTACTTTCCAACCAAAGGTGGTTCCTGTTTTTCTACTTGCATTTTTTACATGCTTTCGAACTGCTAGGTTGGCAGGACCTGGGACAAGTAACGGGAACTCATTCCATTATGCGGCGCTAGGGATTCGAACCGCCAAACTGCTAACCTTTCTGATCAACGAGCTCAGCGTCTTAGAGACTGAGCCAAGGCACCCCTTGAGTCATAAACAGAGATAATTCCTATGATGTGATCTCACAAAAGGTTAGGCCTTTGGATAAAATTAGGTGGGTGGAAAAGGTGCAACCAGATCCCTCTAGGACGGAAGGGGTCTCCCGTAAAGGGTCAGCAGGCCCTGGTAGATCCCTACCTCCAGAGGCCACTCGGTGTATCTTGCTCTCGCCATACAGGTAGAAAGGTAATTAATGGGGACAATGGCTCAGCCCTGATAAATCCAGCTTGGGATCCCTTAAGTAAACTTCAGGATCGGGCTGGGAGAAAGCAAGCTGAGGATATTGTGCAGAACTGCCCTATGTCGGGCAGCAAATTAATCGGGCGCAGAACACTTCTGTGCCCAATCAAGTCATTGATTTTTGAGTCTCTTGGATGCAGTAGAATAGGGTAATAATAATAACAAACCACAACTTTTTAGTTTTACCAAATAGTTTAAACCAGCCATTTCCGCAACTCCATATCTATCTAGGAGCTTAAACTAGCAATTTTTGCAACACCATATCAATGAGGACCCAGATTGTTGGGGCTGACTCTGTAAACTGCTTTGTGAGGGCTGTAAAGCACTGTGAAGCAATATATAAGTTTGAGTGCTGCTGCTATTGCGATCAAATCAGTAAAGCCCAAAATCAAAGTTTCATTTTTTTCTAACCTTAAGCACAAAGTCCAGAAGTGGTTTCCAGGTAGAAATAAAGGTATTTGGGTTTTCCCTTCCCTATTTCTCCTTCTTTTTTGCTTTTGTATTTTTTTTTCTGTTATTCCAAACTTTTATTGAGTTAATAAGATAAAATAAGATACAAAATACAAAAGAAAATAGGAAAATGGTGAGGAGGAAGAGAGAGGAAAGAAAAGTGAGGAAGGATTAGGAAAAAGAAAAAGAAGCATTGACTTCTGACTCTCTCTGCTGCAGTAAAATAAGGCATTAATCACAACTTTCTGTTTTTTTAATCATAATATAAACTAGCCATTTCTATCAGGATCCATCAGTCTAATAATTGGTAAAACCCAAAATCAAATCAATTTTTGGTATATCATATATTAATAAAATTGTTATAAACGGTAAATATCTATATTTATATCTATACATCTATACATCTATATATCTATATATCTATATATCTATCTATCTATCTATCTATCTATCTATCTATCTATCTATCTATCTATCTATCTATCTATCTATCTATCTATTCCAGGCTGGGTCAGGCACAGGAGAAAGCAACAAGAGATAAGTCTCCGTTAACCAGTATGACGAAAGCAAAAACAACAGAGCTAATTACCTATTACTGTCCAAGGGCTACATTGGTTTATGATATCAAAGGCAAAGATCTCTGTAATGGTAGCTTAATACTCTGACGATGTCAGCAGAGCACACACACACAGAGAGAGAGATCCATCAAGTCAGCCTTGACTTTTCCACAGCTGACAGTTTTGCAATGTTGGAAGTCCTCTTCAATGCGCAAAACTGCTGGGCGAGGCTTCCCTTTGGGCTGCTGCTTGAGCTGGGTGATGTTGGTGAGACAGGGCCAGATGTTATCTCA
Source organism: Laticauda colubrina (assembly GCA_015471245.1). Lineage (NCBI taxonomy): Eukaryota > Metazoa > Chordata > Lepidosauria > Squamata > Elapidae > Laticauda > Laticauda colubrina. Next base: position 21,724,849 of record BLBF01000045.1, on the reverse strand, counting down.
TCCCAAGCTGCCATCACCCCAGTTCCCCAGGGCTCCCTTACCTTATGATGCTGGCCATGCATCAGAAAATGCAAGGTGATCAGGTAGTAGTTGCTGGCTGGAGGGTTCATGTGGAAGATGAAGCGATGGATGAGATACTCCACCAGGGACCAGATGAATATGCCCAAGACAAAGAGCAACGGGAAGCAGTTCTTGTGAACAGGAATGGCATAGGCTACGCAGAGGAAGGAAAAGCGACAATGGATGAGAACAGAAAAGGTCCCCTGGAGCCGAGCACAAGCCAATGTAGGCTTCTTCCCAGTGACAGCTAGCCAGTAAGGAGCTCTCCTGGGAAGTCCAGAAGCAGGACATGAATGGAATGCTCTGCTTGCCCTCTGCCTCTGGTAGCCAGAGGTAGACTGCTCCTAGATAATGAGGTTCAATTGAACGACCACGCATCTCAAAGCGGTGGAGAGGCCGCTCTCTTCTTTGGCTCTGCTTCAAATTCCCAATCATGCTGCCTTCAGGGGGGTCTGGTTGGCCTCTCCTTCAACTTTAGGATTGAGTCCCACTGTGCAGGGGGTCTCCAAGTTGATTTGGCCTTGTTCCATTCCCAGGACGAGAGCCAATGATAGCAGGAGCTCTTAGACTTATATAGTGCTTTGCAGGCCTCTCTAAGCAGTTTTCAGAGTTAGCCTTATTGCCCTCAAACAATCTGGGTCCTTGTTTTACCCACCTCGGAAGGATGGAAGGCTGAGTCAACCTTGAGCCAGTCAGGATCGAACTCTTGGAAGTGGGCAGTCAGCCTACAATACTGTATTCTAACTACTATGCATCATGGTTGGATGGATGGATGGGAGGGCAATAACACTTAGACTTCTGTACCGTTTGGGGTCTTGGGAATCTGAGTCTTCATCAAGCAGCTTCCAAGGCACAAGAGGAAAGGAATGGGGTGGCCCTCCTGACCCCTCATCTTTTCTCTCCAATGTCTTTCTTTCCCCAATAGGGGAAACAGGACTTTTGCACCTCAATATGGGAAATCGGCCAGGGCAACATAGAACATAGAATAATGGGGTTGGAAGGGACCTTGGAGGTCTTCTAGTCCAGCCCCCTGCTCAAGCAGGAGAACCGATACCATTCTGGACAAATGTTTGTCCAGCCTCTTCTTGAAAGCCCCCAGATGGAGCACCCACAACTTCTGAAGGTACCAATTAATTGTTCTCAGTGTTGGGAAACTCTCTTTAGTTCTGGCTAAAGAACTAAACATCTTTGCACCCTTCTTGTCTCTGCCCTCTGGTGCTTTGGCAGAATGTCGGTCCCTCTTCTCTGCGACAGCCCTTCCTGTAGGAGAAGGTGGCTATCAAATCATCCCAACCTCGAGAAGGTCACTTGGGTCCTTGGGAAATTCCCAAAGCTCTTCACCAGTTTCACTCCAGTGAAACTGCAACTGTGTGTGTGTGTGTGTGTGTGTGTGTGTGTGTGTGTGTGCGCGCGCGCGCGCCAATTTTTCCTAGAGCCCCAGGCAGGATCCAGGACTGTCCTTGAGAGCAGCTGGAAGGCAGAGCCCTGGGCTGGGAGGCTGACAGGGAACACAGACTTTCCTGCCCGCCAGGGAAGGGCTTCAGCTGGTACAGGGAGCCCAAGGAAAATATTTCAGGGAGAACAAGGGAGAGACGAGGCTGCTGCCATACGGGGCAGAGAGAGAGGACCAAAAAGGCAGAGGAGCAGGAGACCAGACAGGCTCCCCTCTGTGTCCATCTTTGGGCACCAGAGCCTTGGACAACAGCAATTCTCTCACTCCAGTCCTGGTCGAGACCTACTGACAGCCATTGCCCCCCCCTTCGACTAAAAGCCCCCCTGCCATGAGTTGCAAAGGTGTTAAAAGACAGCAGGCAACCTTAGAAACTGGGGGCTTGTGTGTAAAGTCTGACACTTAGGCAAGAAAATGCAAAAGGACACATATAGATTGGGGGAAACCAGCTGAAGAGCAGGAACTGGGAGAGGGATCTTGGAGTCTTCATGGACAACTAGCTAAATAGGAGCCAGCAGTGTGTGGCGGCAGCCAAAAAAGCTAATGCAATCCTATTAAGTTGCATTAACAGAAGGATACAATCAAGATCAAGGAAGGTTCTCATATCACTCTATAAAGCCTTAGTAAGACCTCACCGAGAGTACTGCATCCAATTTTGTTCACCACACACGAAAAAAGATGTTGAGACTCTAGAGAGAGTGCAGAGAAGAGCAACCAGGATGATTAGGGGACTGGAGGCTAAAACATACGACGACCAGTTGCAGGAACTGGGCCTGGCTAGTCTAGAGAGGAGAAAGACCAGGGGGGACATGCAGTCTTCCAATATTTCAGGGGCTGCCACAGAGAGGAGGGGGGCAAGCTATTTTCCAAAGCATCAGACAAGGAATAATGGATGGAAACTAATCAAGAAGAGATTCAACCTGGAAATAAGGAGGAATTTTCTGACAGTGAGAACAATCAATCAGTGGAACAGGAGTTGCCCTCAGAAGTTGTGGGAGCTCCATCACCGGAGGCTTTCAAGAAGAGACTGGACTGCCATCTTCAGAAATGGTGGCTTAGGGTCTCCTGCTTGGGCGGGGGGGTTGGACTAGATAACCTACAAGGTCCCTTCCAACTCTGATTATCTGTATCTGTAGTGGATGAAGCGATATAGCAAAGAAAGCTTAGCCAGCCCACACCCTTTCCTTGACTGCTTGAATCAGGGCAGGAGAGTATGCGCAAGCACACCCACATCCTGCTTTATTTTAGGGCTTGTGCTACATTTTTAATGCACGTTGGCAGGTGGTGACTCTGTCTCTTTTCCACTCTTCTGACCATAGGGTCACAAAGCGAGGACTTTTCAGGTCGCAATGCCAGGCTTGATGAATAGGGAAGAGAGGCACATGCTCAGTAGCCCTCTTACCATAAAAAAGAGCTGTCGGTAAAGAGAGCTGCAACATCTGGCTTTGCTCTCACCCTTCTTGCCGATGAACCCGAGACTGAGAAGCAGAGGGCAAGGCTGGCCTGGCTCTTTGGGTCATGTGTCCCAAATTTATTATTTTTATAAATAACACAAGGTGATGAACATATCTAACAGTTCTTCCTCCTCCTGGTTTCCCCACAACAATCCTGTGAGATGAGCTGCCTTGAGAGAAAGTGGCTGGCACTTTCGCCTAAAGTCGCCTAACTGATTTTTCATGCCTAAGGCAGGACTAGAACTCACCGTCTCCCAGTTTCTAGTCTGTTGACTTTTCCACTAGACCAAGTAGACTAGGCTGCTTGCTGACTCCCAGTTGCATCCACCACCTATCAGGCTCCTAGATATTTGCAAACAGGGGTTCCAAAGCTACTGGCTGAAAATGGTTGGAGTAAGGAGGAGAGCCTGTTGAGCTACTTCCCAGGCCCTCTGCTGTCTCCATTCTTGGTTCCCTCAAGCGTGGAGGAAGACTTTTGTGTGAAAACGGTATTGGGCAGCACAGAAGCCTCACCTGATGTGAAGGAGGAAAACAGCTGGGTTTTGCCCTGGGCAAGGGTGGTGTAGCAATGCCAGCTGAGGAAAAACACCACCGGTAGCCAGAATATACAGACAATGTACCTGGAAATAAAAATACAAGGGTCAGACTGGTTTTTGATTTGCGACGCCTCAAAATCTGGCCTTAGAATGGGGCTGAAGCACCTTGTTCAGATTCTGTGTCAAACTCAAGGCCCACGGGCTGAATCCAGCCCACTGGGTGCTTAGATCTGGCCCGAGGACCCACCCTGGAAACAGCGAAGGACTGGCCTATGGTGCCTCTGCCAGCGAAAGCCGAGCTCGGGAGGGCTGTGCATGGAGCATCCCAAGCTCTGTTTTCAGCTGCGACGGCCTCCTGCAGCCACCTGCCAGCGAAAACGGAGCTCGGGAGGACCATATGCGGCTCTCCCGAGCTCCATTTTCACTGGCAGAGGGCTGCAGGAGGCCATCGTGGCCAAAAACGGAGCCTCGATGAGTGGCCATGCCCCCTGGTCTGCCCCCTCACCCCCAGCCCTGCAAAGTCAAAAACAACTTTGATGCAGCCCTGAATGAAATTGAGTTTGACACTCCTGCTCTACAGAGAGAAACTGGCAGGGCCATTCCCCTGAGCTTCTTCAGCGGGAGGAAACATTTGTATACAATTCCTCCAGGAGAAGATTCCCTCCAGCAAGGCCACCATGACTGAAAAGGCCAAAGACAAAGGCTTCCTTCCTGATCTTGGGTTTTTTTCTGGAAGCCAAGGGGACCGTTCGCTACAGGAGCGACCAAGTTGGCTGTTGAAACAGTACAGGAGCTCCACCTTCCACCCAGAAGATGGTCTCCAACATTCCCCCCTCCTTTGGAAGCAAATCCTCTTACAGCTGCTTGAAGGAAAAAGGGGAGGAAAAAAAGGCAGGAGAGTTTGAACTGGGCAAACTTTGTCTGCCCAGTTCAGCTGTTGCTTTCTGGGCTTCTGGCCTTATCACTGTCAGTGGTGGGATACAAAAAAAATTTTTTTTGCCACCAGTTCTGTGGATGTAGCTTGGTGGGCGTGGCAGGGGAAGGCTACTGCAAAATCCCCCTTCCCTTCCCACCCCACTAACCTGCTTTCCAGCTCCGTTCTCCTGGGCAGGGCAACCAAAGAAGAGCCAGCCAATTAGCTGCGACCCAGGAGGCAGAGAAGAGATGGGATTGGCGGGACCGGTCAGAGGCGGGATTTGCCGGTTCTCCAAACTACTCAAAATGTCCACGACTGATTCTCCAGAACGAGTCAGAACCAGTTGAATACTACCACCTCTGATCACTGTGAAATAATTTGTTTTTCTCTCCCCTTCAATCATATCTGATTCTCAGAGGCTGCCTCGACAGGTCCCTGCAATTTTCTTGGCAAGGTTTTTCAGAAATATTTGAAGAGTAAGTGACTGGTCCAGGGACATCCAGCTGGCTTCGTGCCCAGAGCAGGGCTAGGAAGTAAGAACTGTCACCGAAGACGGCAGCACCGAGCCAACCTCAGCTGATCTTGGAAACGCTAAATGGATTCAGAGCGTGAAGGGGAGACCAACAGGAGATTAAGATTGGGAAGTAGGAAAAGAGCAGCCTCACGGAGTCCATGCATTCCAAGGAACTGAGCTCGCCTCTGCTTTCCCTAAATCAGGGTTGGGGAATCGTGGCCCCTTTATGACTTGTGGACTTCAACTCCCAGAATTCCTGAGCCAGTCCACAAGTCATAAAGGATGCATCGTTCCCCACCCCTGCCCTAAATAAAACTGGGCCTCCCATCCTGAACCAGATCAGGACTAGTCTGTGTGCTGGAAGATGACAATTCTACAATTCATCCCTAATCCATTACTAGGCCCCACTCAGAAACAGCACCTGCAATTCCAACTGTGTGAATACTCCCAAATCTGGGGGTTGGAGGGGAGCAGAGGGCTGGGCGAGGAGCTGCTCTAAAAGACCAGGGGCTTAGCCCTTCTCATCACAGGTATGCAAAGCTTCGGCACCCTGCAGCCTCTCCCACAATTGTCCTGGAACTTGTCACTTTCCATGAGGCACAAAGGGGGTTAACTATGCAAAAGATGGGGTGCTCTTATGAGCCACGGTGGCGCAGTGGTTAGAGTGCAGTACTGCAGGTTGCTTCTCTGACTGCTGACTGACTGCAATTTGGCAGTTCGAATCTCACCAGGTTCAAGGTTGACTCAGCCTTCTGTCCTTCCAAAGGCTGAGTCAACCCTGAGCAGGTCAGTATCAAACGCTTGGTCGTGGGCAGAGTCAGCCTGCAATACTGCATTCTAACCATTGTGTCACCACATCTCTTTATCCTGGCCAGACCGGTTTTCTTGGGACACTCTTTGCACCCTGTGGCTTTGGCCTGCCCTCACTGCACACTCCTGCTCCACCTCTGGCCCTTACCATGTTGCCCTGGAGAGGAACTCCATGAGATCCGAATGGAAGAGGCGAATCGGCCGATCCACTGGCTGGTGCACCCATTCATCGTACTTCTCGCGCAGGTGGCCCACTTGCCAAAGCAGAGGCTTTCCCCAGTCCACCAGGTCCTGGAAGGAGAGATGCCACAGCAAGATCTTTACAACTGCATGGTCTCAACAGTCAGAGTTATGACATTCTGACAACATAGCATGCCAGAAAATGTGATGAATGGCACTGCAAACAATGAGACTCCAGAAAAAGCGCAGAGAAAAGCAACCAAGATAATTAGAGGACTGGAGGCTAAAACATACGATGAACAGTTGCAAGAACTGGGCCTGGCTAGTCTAGGGAGGAGAAGGACCAGGGGAGACAGGAGAACATCTTCCAATATTTGAAGGGCTGCCACAAAGAGGAGTGGGGGGTCAAGCTATTTTCTAAAGCACCCAAAGGCCAGACAAGAAATAATGGATGGAACCTGAACAAGGAGAGATTCAACCTGGAAGTAAGGATAAATTTTCTCACAGTGAGAGCAATCAACCAATGGAACGGAAGTTGCCTTCAGAAGTTGTGGGAGCGCCATTACTTGGGACCTTCAAGTAGAGACTGAATGCCATCTGTAAGAAATGGTGTAGGGTCTCCTGCTTGGGGAGGGGGGGGGTTGGACTAGATAACATACTAGGTCCCTTCCAACTCTATTAGTCTGTTACCAGAAGCAGAATGGTCGGATGCTAAATTCAGGTTTCTAAAAATCCCATTTTTGTAGAACGATACAGATTTTCCAACAATTAGGCAACAAAGAGTTGCTTTTTTTTCTCTCCCTTTACTTCTTATTTACTTGCTAAATTTATTTGTCCCCATTTCACTCTGAGGCTCCTGTGGGTGGCTTATTTATCTGGGTTTGTGGGCAAATATAAATTACTCAGTCCAATAATATGTGGCCACTCTCTTTCACTCTCACACACATTTAAATATACTGTATATAATTAGCTTTGATTAGTATGTGAGAGGGTGTAGCAATGCCAATTAAAAAAAATACCCACCCCAACATTTTACGACCTTGAATTGCAAACAACTGATTGTTCTCATATTGAGTTCTGTTTCCACAATGGGGTGTCTCCAGAGGGCCCAACATCATAATTTTTATTTCATTCTTCCTATAAGTTAAGACAACCCAAAATGAGAGAGAGCATCCTTTATAGTTTATAATTGCTTGATAAGTGCCTTCAGAATTAAACTAGATCATCCTATTATAGCCCAGAAGGAAACCAACCTGTGAATAAACCAGAAAGCTTTGGGCTGTACACGGCAAAACCAAAATTATTCTAGATCAGGACTCTACAACCTTGGCAATGTTAAGCCTGGAGGACTTCAATTGGCTGGAGAATTCTGGGAGTTGAAGTCCTCCAGGCTTAAAATTGCCAAGGTTGGAGAGCCCTGTTCAAGATTATGTATTTGTGCCAGGCAGATTTCACAGGAATCTGTGCTTCAAAAACCTGGATCACCACTGAAGGGCAGCAGAGAGCTGGGGATTTCTTCATCAGTCTTTCTGAATTCTGGATTGCTGAAAGGCGGTGGCCCTCTCACCTTTGCACCACAATAAAATGGTTAAAATCAACCTCTGGTCCAATACTGGGAAGGGAGGCTATTTACCACATTCATTCTTTCATCTTTCAGGAACAATATTGCCAGAAGTTAGTGTTTACTAAACTTTCCTGTTATCAGATCATATGAACAGTGTCATAACATGTACATAAGAAGGAGCTGGGCTTCCATTGCATAATATTATCTTTACTTTTGAAACCAACCTCCCACAGATGCCTCTTAAAATAATGGACATTTCAAGGCACAGAATTGGCATACAAGGAATTCTGATCCCTGCCAGCTGTCTCTCCTTCGTGGATGAACTGGGCAAACATTTCTGGATATATTTTTTTTCCTCTGCAGATCCCAACCCTTCTTCTTCTCCCTGTTACCTCCTGTGAGAAACAAAAATATAGGCTATTGATTTAAATTTGCAGGTCAAGTGACAGAGATGATCTGCATGGGCCCAGCCCTGGGGCACTTGCCAGCTGAATCAGGACTGGTCAGCTCTGTCTTTATTTCCTCACTGTTTATGTACTCTTTCCCCCTGTTTAAATGGTGTGTCATTACTATAAACTTTCTGGTGTGCCCTGCACAATGTATCTTGCGACAGAGTTCTTTTTAAAGAGCAGAGTTCATGTGGCTGATTGTATGCATGGGATGCCGAGTGAGAAAGAGCTGGGAAGATGCATATCTATCCTCGTAACATGTCATGCTCAGATAAACCTCCCACTTCATTGGCAAAGAAACCTAACACAAAACTACCCTGTTTCCCCAAAAATAAGACCCTGTCTTAATTATTTTTGGCACCAAAAAAGGCACCTGGTCTGATTTTCGGGGGATGTTATCCACCGACTAGCCTCACTTGCGCACATTGCCCCCAGCCTCCTTTTCACTGTCAGAAGCCTTCAGGATCTTCTTCTGCGGCTGGCAAGGCTTTCCTGAAGGCCTCCGATCTGGGGCTCTGTTATCAGCTCTGTTATCAGAGGCCTTTAGGAAGCCTTGCCAGCTGCAGAAGAAATGGGCCAGCGAGGCAGGTGTCAGGGTGTGCGAGACCTGGCTACAACTGTCCAAAGGTAAGTAGTTAGTTTAAGGTTAAAGTTAAAGTAAGTAGTTAGTTAAAGGACAGTTCCTCCCCTCCATCTCTTCCCATAGCTTAATTTTTACCCATGCATTCTGGAGTGGGTGGGACCTTAATCAGGGCTTATTTTGGGAGTAGGGCTTATATTGGGCTCGCATGTAAAATCAAGCTAGGACTTACTATCAGGGCAGGTCGTATTTTTCAGGGAAATGGGTAGTTTCTCAATCCAGAGGGATAGAAGTTGGTTTCTGCCAGATCACTGCCCTGCTACTTCTGGGAGAGATGCTGTAAGAACTGCCAAATCAAGAGGCAACTAACTGATGACTAGCTCCCTTTTCAGAAGGGGCATCATTGAGGCTAAAGTATTTTTTCCCAGTGGGACCAGTCTACCAGTGCAACCTGGTCTGCACAAATATGGGATGGAGCATACTGCTTCTGCTTTCACCTTTCAGCCCCAATCCAGGAGCCTTCGCAGGCAGTCGCTTTTGCAACAAATGATTCTGAAATTATGTTTTACTGACAAAGAATTTCTTTCTTTGTCGGTAAAACAGAAATTCAATATCACAGAGGGTGATTCACCAAGGCCAGACATCTTTCAGCTGATTGCAAAAGTTGAACTTCCAAACACCCACTGAGGTGCTCCGAGGCTACAGAAAATACTGCTGCAGTTTCTCAGCTTCTTTTTACTTTAATTAACCCAGATTACTTTAGGTACTTTTCTGCCCCAAACAAAGCAGCAATTGGCCAAACAGAATGAGGAATGAGGATGTCAAGAATTGCACATTCATGATAGGCAGTACACAGGTAGGGAAAGAGAACGATGGGAAAGGGCTCTCAGAAACCATTTGTAACACTTTGCTTGAGTTGGGAGGGTTCCCCCAAAGAAGAGGGAGTCAAGCTATTCTCCAAAGCGCCTGAAGGCAGGACAAGAAGAAAAGGATGGAATCAAGGAGAGATCCAACCTAGAAGGAAAGAGAAATTTCCTGACAGGTAGAACAATTAATCAGTGGAAAGGCTTGCCGTCAGAAGTTGTGGATGCTCCCATCACTGGAGGCTTTTAAGATGAGATTGGACAGCCGCTTGTCTGAAATAACCTCCAGGGTTCCTTCCAACTCTATTATTCTATTCTATTATTCTTTCTTTGATTGTGTGTATCCATCCCATCAAGCCCAAAGAAAGTCCGGAATGGTATAGGATCCTCTGCCATGGCCAGGGGGGTGGACTAGAAGCCCCCCCCCTCAAAAAAAACCCTACTATTCTATGCTCTAGTCAAGTTTCTTTGTGTGGGGTTTACATCCAGGCTCCTGGCCCTTGGAAGTAAACATCCTTTTACGTGAGTTCCTGCCTTGCATCATGAAATATTGCCTGCGGAGGTGAATTGAGCATATTCCACACACCGTTGCTAAACCTAAGTGACTTTACCTGGACTTGGAAGCAAAGCAGAGTGTGATTGGTAGATACCGGAGTAGAAGTGGTACAGGTAAGCTATGAGGTTGAAAAATACGTTCTGCCATCATGCATCTGTCACTTCCATGAAGCCACCCAGGGGCAGGGTAACCAGATATCTGAACAGATGAAGGAGGACATGGAAAATTGGCCTGGAGGGGGCAAAGGAAGACCGACTAGACATAGTCCTTAACTTATGACCAATTGCTTATGACAGTGCCTGAAAATGGAATTTACAACCCAGATTCAAAATTCCAATATCTTCTCTCACAGAGTCACACAGCTGCATTTCTGGCATATTTACAACCGTTTGCAACACTCCCTGATCATATGACCACAATTTATTACACTTTTATTGGAAACTAGTGATAACATCTGGTTTCCTGCCCAAAACTGCTCCATAACAAAGAATGATGTAAATTAGAACCTTGGTGATGGTGGAGTCAAGGGTGGAATAAGCCTAGAGTCATTACATGTCCACAGTTTAAGTCCAACCCCTCTTGAATTCAATTGATTCTTATCTGGTGTCAATTTAGTGTTCAGCATTGGTTTGGCTACATTCTCGTCCATAGGCATGAGTAATAAATAATGAATTGGAATTTTCTGTGTGGTTTTGATTCTTCTGCCTGACAAGAGCTTCAGAATTTGCTTAAACAACCACTCAAATAAGGTCTTAAAATCAGGTCTGCCCATGTGCTCAGCCATGTTAGGACTATGACTGAAACTGTGGGCTCAGCCACAGTGTTAAGTCAAGGATTTCTGCAATTGTTTAATTTTCTTGGCAACCATCACGAACCATTCAGTGGAAGAACTGCAAAATATATATATATACTTGAGGTTCATGTGCCTGAAATTTCTTTTTCCAGCCTCAACTGCCACCCCCCCACCCCCCCAGTTTTTCAATCTCAGGAATGTGCTAGAGTCCTTAGGAGGTAAAAGCCTCCCAGTGTTACTGATTACAGCTTTGTCAATTTCAGGCAGCACCACAAATCAACTAATTTAAGGTCTAAGGAGCAGAACTTGTTAATTTGCCCTTAGTGTTTATTGGTCAAGCTGTGTCTTGTAAAGAAAAGCTGCTCAGGATGGTTTTTGTTTTGCTAATTATTATTTTGTTAGATATTCAAAAAGCTGTGGAATAATTTTGTCTTCAGTGACATGGGCAGCTTAATTAATTAATTCAAGCAAGCAAGCTACGCCAGCAGAACAGAAGACTCAAAGAAGTATATGTCCTTCTTTGGTTAAACATCTGCAACTCTACGCAAAGGCTAGTCCAGCTCAAAGTGGCATTTATGACTGATGTCCCTCCTGGCAATCTAGACCAGAGGCCTCCTAACTTGGCAACTTTAAGACTTGTGGGTTTCAACACCCAAAACTCCTCAGCCAGTTGTGTGTTTCTAAAAGTTGTGTGTCTTAAAGCTGTTAAATTTGGAGACCCCTGGTCTAGACCAGAAGCAGTTACTGAGATTCAAGAATACAGAGTATTGGGTTCTATTAGCAGCAAGATCGGGATTACAACCCAAGAGCTCCAGCTGGTACTTTCCTTTCAAACTGGACACCAGAAGATACCAACACATGGCCAAAACTCTGTTTCCTTTTGCTTTCTGGCCATAGTTGGGAGAAACATGTGACTTTCTCAGGGAACATGGGATGGCAACAGCTGCTCCCAGGTTCCACGAATGTCTAAGTTCCTTTCTGATTTCTATAAATGGAGGGATTTACTTATTAACATTAAGCTAAAGCTTCTTTTGGTAACTTGTTCAGAGTAACATTTCCAAAAGAAGTTGAGATAAAAATGCTTAGAAGACCCAACCAACTTTATTTGATTACAGATAGTCCTAACTTATGACCATTCATTTCATGAAACATTCAAATTTACGATAGTGCTGAAAAAAGTGATTACAACTAATTCTTGCACTAACCACCTTTGTGGTATCCCTGCTTTTACATGATCAAAATGTGGGCACTTGACAAATGACATGTATTTACAATGGTTGCATCAGAGGTGGTATTCAACCGGTTCTGACCAGTTCTGGAGAACCAGTAGCAGAAATTTTGAGATTGCATTATCCTGGGGTCATGTGATGGCCACTTGTGTCCTTCCCAGGAGGCTTCCAACAAGCAAAGTCAACAGGGGAAGGAAGTCTGATTTACTTAAGAACTGTGACATGTTTAATTTAATGACCAGGGTGATTTAATGACCATAAACAAACAAACAAATAAATAAATCAATAAATAAGATTTTTAAAAATCAGGCACAACTCACAATGACTGCATTGTTTGCCAGAGGAAGTTCTGTTTCCAATGGCCATCCTAAGTTGTTGAGGATTACCTGTACGAACTGAGTTGTTGTCTAAGTTTGCACAATACTCAGCAAACCAAGCAACCGGATTGCATTTGCACGATAGATTCTTGTATACCAGCTTGAGCAATAACTCTTCTTGACAAGAACTTTACCTATGGTTCTTAGTCTTTGTAACTATGTTAATGTTAATGTTCCGGTTAAGAAGATTTATTGCTTAGACCTATTTACATGAATCGAGCCAACGAATGGTCAGCGCTAAACTGGTGCTAGATAAGAGTTAATGGAATTGAAGGGAAGGTTGGACTTGGATAACTTGTTGGCATATAACGATCCCAGGCTACTTCCTCTCTTGATTCCAACCCCAGGTTCTGCCTTGTCTTCTCCTACAAGGGTTTGTGACAATTGCAGAGTTCCAGAATCATATAATGGTCACTTGCAACCTTCCCACTTGACTTCCAAAAGCAAAGTAATTGGGGGAAACTGGACTGGCTTACTGACCACATGTTCAACTTAAACAACCGCAGTGATTTAACAACCATGGCAAAAGAAAGGTCATAAAATCAGGCATCTCACTGTACAACATTGCTTAGCAAGGAAAATTCTGCCATGTCATAAGGGGTCATAAGCCAAGGAGCACCTGTATACTTTCATTATGACAATAGGTAATATACTATTTATACTATGTATACATAATATACTATGCAGTCATCAACTTGCTATGCTATGCTCTAGATCAGTGTCAAACTCAATTTCATTGAGGGACACATCAGGGTCATGTTTGCCTCAGGGGGAGTGAGGCATGGCCAGGGGGTATGGCCAGCTTGACGTCACTTGTGTTGCGGGCGCCTGTGATGGCCCAAGCAGCCTGCCAGCGAAAACAGGCTCCCAAGCTCCATTTTCAGCTGCGACGGCTTCCTGCAACCCTCTGCCAGTGAAAACAGAGCATTTTTGCTGGCTGAGGCACCACAGGGAGTTCTTCATTATTTCCAGGGCAGGCCCAGTGGCCAGATCTAAGTACTCCATGCACCGGATCCAGCCTCTGGGCCTTGAGTTTAACACCCCTGCTCAGTGGTGGTATGCTACCAGTTTGGACTGGTTTGGCACAACCTGTAGTAAAAAAAAAAAAAGAAGAAGAAGCCTCCGATGATCAGCTGAGAGGAGAAAGAAGAGAAAAGCGTAGGATCGGCCCTCCAACCCATCCCTGAGCTTTTCTCTTCTTTATCCTCTCAGCTGATTGGTGCTGCAGGTCTCAGCTGGTGTGGGGAAAGCATTAGGCAAAGCACACCCACCAGGCCATGCCCACCAAACAGGTGGTAAAACAATTTGAATCCCACCACTGCCTCTGCTCTATACTTATTACTGTTATGTATGAATGCTTCTTTCTTAAGCTTGTTCTGCCTTACGTCCCCCTTCCTTCTTCTTATTTCTCTGTTAACGTCCAGGACGTAGAGCTCTTGAACCTTTTGTGCATTGTCTCCAGCCAGCCTCTCTACTTCTTTTCCTCTCTTTCGGACCTTCCGCTCCTTCTGAAGGAAAAAAATGTCTTCTTTTGTGCGTGTGCTGCCTTGCTCCCCACACATACACACATACAGCAAGAGTTCTACAAGTGTTTATTCAACCTCCCCAAACAGGTCCTCCGAAAACATCCCTGACGTGCAGGTCTAGATTCCAAGTTCAGCACGGCAAGAGTCACTGAGTAACTGAGTCCAGGTACACACAGGAAGTCCAGGAAAGCAATCCACAAGTCAAACAGGTCAGGATACGCAGCACAAGCACACAAGGCATGGAACCAGGCATGTTGTTCCAGTAATACTCATGTCCTCAGGGCAAGATTAGGTAGGCAATGCCAGTGCAGCTCTTCATGAGAGTCAAGGTGGCCTCCTTACGTGTAGTGTAGCTGACTGGCATTGTGCCTGTCTCTTCTCTGCCCTACGTGTCCTTGGATCAGGAGGAGGTGTGGACTACACTTTCTCCTCCTTGTTAATGGGTAGCAGATGCTCCCGGTCCTGGCCTGGAGTTTCCTGGGCGATTTGCTGCAGCAGTATCTCGCCTCGCTCAGCTCCAACCTGTCAATCAACTGATTGACCCAGTTGAGGCTGCTCCAACAGGCTACCATTCTCCGAAGCCCAATCCTGACCCACATTGTCTCCACATTTCCTCTGCCAGCTCACCCTCCTCCTCCTCCGAAATTCACATCCAGAGAGGAATCTGGGAGGTGGACTCATGACAGTTTGACTGCTGTAATGTCAACTAAAAAGATACTCCTTTGGTCTTTTTAGCTGCCAGCAGAAAGGGAGTGGTGGAAAGCAGTGCATTCCTCAAATGCTTCAGATAATCGCCTTGGCAGCCCAAAGTGGTCTGTGTGCAAGATTATTACTGGAGAGCATGATTGATGACTCTTGGCGATGGTGTGTCCCATTGGAGAATATACATGGGGGTGGGGTGGGGTGGGTGGGAGGAAGACCAGGGTCAAGGGGGAAATGAATGATGATGTAGTTTAGTGTCAGCTGCATCCAGCTAACACCAACATGGCCACTTCTAAGAAACCTTTTTTTTTTTTTTCCCTCTGAGAGATACGGCTAGAGATTTATGATTTGAATGGGGGTGGATTTGTTGGAACCCTGACATGTAACCTGTTTGAAGGCGGCTGCAGAATTCCAAAACTCGCCTCTCCTCCATTCCCCTCCCACATCTGTCTTAAGGTGGCAGATTTTCTGACCACTCTGCCCGGGGGTGGAGGCCCAGATAGATGGGAGGGAAGGCAGGCAGGCTACAATTTGGTTAAGCAGCCTGCTCTTCCACACTTACTCACTAACCACAACAATGGGTGGGGGGTGGAAATGACTCCCATTCAGTGCCTTGGCTTTTCTTCACATACACACACACACACACACACCCCATTCCAAATTGGATAACTTGCAAAATGTGTCCCAGGACAAGGGCGTAATCTGCATCTTCATGGACCCACATCAACTGCTTGAGTATCATGTGCCAACTGGGCCAAAAGACCTGTCAAACCCGAAATTGTCATGTGTAGCCATTTTAGTTTTTCTTTTTCTTATTTTCCCTGTGGTAGTCATGGGGGGGGGGGGGGGTTGCAGGTTTGACACATTCCTAAGGGGGGGGGAGTGGAGATAAAGAGAGTTGTTTTGGCTGGGCGATTCTTCTTCCGGTGGGAAACGAGCTGTCCGTGCTTAGGGCCCCTTGAGGTGGAGATTTATGACATCAAGCAACGTTGTATTACTTCTATTGGAGAATGTGACCTTTGGGGGATGTTCCTAACTTCTAATATTGTGGGGTAATTCCGGGTTGGGTCAGATCTGGAATTACCATGGACTTTGCCAATTTGATGTTTTCCTAAATAAAAGAAATCTTTTTGAGGATGGACTTTGTTATCTTTCTTTTAACATGGATTTCATTCCTTGGAGACCTGACAAGACCTTTGCCCAGATACATCTTGTGGGCCTCTGAATTGTCACTCACCCTTTGGTTGCCTCATGTGTGGACTACTATAATGTGTTCTACATGGATCTGCCCTTGAAGCCCACTCAGAGGTTCTGGTTGATCCAGGATGTAATGGCCCAGCAGTTCAGTTATGGGCAGGCCTCGTGATGCCCATCTCCACCTGGGGGCTGCAGTTGCTCCCAATGAGACTTCTTGGTGCACCTAGGTCCTTATTGCCCTTTAGAGGCCCTTCATGGCAGAGGGCCCAGGCCCTGCCTCTGTCCCATAGTCTTTGCCCATCTTGTTTTATCTACTATAATCTGAGCCCCATCAACAAAATAATATTGTCATCTGATGGGAAGCAGACATTTTTTAAAAAAACAAATTTTATTAGTTTTTAAAGACAATACACAAACAAGCAAAACATAAAACCTAATAACATAAAATCTCTTTTCTAAAAACTGCTTATTAAATTTTAACCAAAAAAAACCCAAAAACATCTTATCTGAATACAACATAGTTCCTGATTATCACATTTGCATATCTTATTTATTCTTTTTCCAACTTCTCCTTTTACCTAAATTTCTATATCTCTTTATTCATTGTACTTATACTTTCATCTGTCTTGTTTACAATTTCATTATTCTCTTCTAACGTTCTTCAAAAATTTTATTAATTCTCAATAAGCTAACTTAACAAACTATAACACTAAACATGAAAACATAAATTTTTTGGGGGGGAAGCGGCTTAATCCTGGGTTAGCATCTTTTTATACAGACATAAATCAAATTCATGCTCACCTTATATACTATTTCATATCTCATTTATCATTCTACATTTTCTGTATGTTTTCTCCCCTCTTTTCACTCCCTTAATTCTATTTTATTTATTTCATCTCAATTTAAATCATTTTACTTGTATCTTTTGTCCGTTCTTTTTCAATTATCTATTTTTTCTTTTCTCTTTACTGTAAAATTTCTCTGTAAACACTAGTTGAAGTATGATGACTTTTTATCTTTCCCCTAGATTTAACACTTAAAATAATATATAATTTCCATAGTGATTCTGCTTAGTGCATTCTACATAGTACACTTTAAAATAATAAAAAAGAGAAAAAAATAGTAAGCTTATAGTATAGTAAAAACAATGTTTGTTGGACTTTAGGAAGTATTATATTGTTAACTCATATAATATTCCAATTTTCTAACTCTATATAAAATACAAATACTACAATGCAATCCTGTGCACTTTTGCAGAATCTCTTCTTTAATTACATTTTACCCTTTGTCTCTAAAAAAAACCTGTTTTTTAACATCTTGTTTTAAGTCTTTATAACTTCTCTTCCCTTTTTCCCTTCCTCTCTTATCCCGTCTAGTCTTTTTGCCCCCCCATCTCTCAATCTCCACCCTCTTGGTCTCCCCTCTCTGTTGTATTCCTCTTTTCTGTTGCTTCCTGACATTGTATCGATTTTTCACCTTATTTTTCCCTTTCTTGGTTGTTTTTTTAAATCTTGAATTCTCCATTTTCTTTCCCTTTCCCTTTTCTTCCTCAACTAAAATTATTTGTCCATTAAAGATGGTTTCTTCTTCATCATCCCAGCTTTCTTGTTGTTGTAATTCCTGGTAGATAAAAATCACCATTTCTAAGAAGTGGAAAACAGATCCAGAAGAGCCCTTGCCTTCTTGTTCCTCGTCTTTTAACTTTTTATATTCTATTTTCAATTCTTCAACAGATAATGCCATTGTAAGATATTCTTTAAAAAAAAAAAAAACCTCAAATGATTTTAGTCTTTCAAAAAATAGTTTCCAAGAGTCCCAAAGTCACAAAGCAATCCAAATCAGCACCAACTGTTTCATTTAGCACTTTCTTCTTTTTATACTATCTTTTCCTGGGGTGAAATTTAATTACACAGTTCCAAAGTAATTTTTTAAAAGTCTTATTGCCGTTATCTCTGATCTTAAAAGTTCCAAGCCGTCTCCTCCAACAAAATCTTAATATATATTCTTTGCCTCTCCCTTTCCACTTATAGCAAAAAAAAAGAGAAAATTTTTGGTTTTTAGTTCCAATGTTCAGAAATCTTAATATCCCCTTGGCTTTAATTTTCAGATTTAATTACCTTCTATGCCAAAGCAGGTTTTTCCGATTTCCATCTGCTATTTCCGTAGGGAAGGTGAGAGAGAAGAAAAAAAAACTTTCCCTTTAAACTTTTCTCTGCTGCTTTTAACAATCTTGTTAGGAAAAAAATGTATCCTTTAAAAAGTTGAACCTCCAGAATATAGATGTAGCTTATTGTCCCGGTTCAGCCACAAACTTTCACTTCTTCAAACTTCCTCCTGCACAATCTTACCTGGCTGAAAGCTTCTCTGTGGCATCCATTGCTGACCGCCGCTCCACTGCCTTGGGAAAAGGGAGTTAAACCGACTGAGGAAGGGGATTGCAATTCCCCCAGACCCCTACCCGGATCTCCCCTGTCTTCTGTTACCTCTATGGGGTAACCATAGCCTCCAAATCCAACTGGATCGGGGACACCTCAGCAGCGAGTGCAGCAGAAACCGCGCACGATCGCAGATTCCTGCCGCCGCCGAAGCCTTGCAACCGGAAGTCCGGAAGCAGCAACAAAAAACATTTTTTGTTGTCCTTGGTGCTCTCTGAGCTTGTTTATTTTCTTGAAGACGTTTCACTACCCAAGCTAGATAACATTATCAGTGCTAGGAGGGAGTGGGATTTGTGGAGGAGGAGGAGGAGGAGGACCAACTAGTCCTTGGTGCTCTCTGAGTTTACCTGTTTTCTTGAAGACATTCCATTAACCAAACTAGGTAACATTATCAGTGCTAGTAAAGAGTGATGTCTGCTGTCAGTTTATATTCTATGGCTTGCCCTGTCAATGTTGAGCAAGCCACTAGAATATAAACTGACAGCAAACCACACACTCCATACTGGCACTGATAAAGTTACCTAGTTTGGGTAATGAAACGTCCTCAAGAAAACAGGCAAGCTCAGAGAACACCAAGGAGTTATCCTTTCAGTCCTGAGCTACATATATTATTCTTTACTGGAAACAGCATTTCCCTGAGATTCGTTCAGTTCCTTCTCTGACTCTTTCAAAAAGGCCTTACAAACTCTCCTGTTTTTAAAGACCTTGGCCTAAATGCTGGTAAAGCTTGTTATATGATTCTTTGTCACTTATTTTCTGACCTATGTTATTTTTCAACTGTTTTTATGTTGTTATAGGACTCAGTTATACTGTGTTGAGAGCCTAATTGAGGATCTAAAGCTCCGTGTTAGGGCAGTAGACAGCCATGGAGAAAACCTACCTATGTGGTTGCTAAGAGCTGATCTCGATGTGAAAGCCCATAAATGATCAATGAATCTATCAGTGCAAGACTCAGCATTCTGGAGAAGTCTATCATGCTGGGGAAGGCAGAAAGAAACAAACATAGCAAGACAAAAAGCAATGGTTGGAAATTAATCAAGGAGAGAAGCAACCTGGAATTAAGAAGGAACTTCCTAACAGTGAGGACAATCAAACAATGGACAGCTTGTCTTCAGAAATTATGGGTGTTTCATCACTGGAGGTTTTTAAGAAGGGACTGGACAGCCACTTGTCTGGAATGATATGGGATCTCCTGCTTTAGCAGGGGGCTGGACTAGAAGACCTCCAAGGTCCCTTCCATTATTCTATTGTGTTCGATTCATCCAAAAGGTTCCTGCCCTTTTGGTGTGGTTATGCACAATTCTCTATCTCCAGGCATTACCACTTGCAATTCTGTCTAACTTACAGTGATTTCACAAATGATTTCACATGTAGGTTATCTCTTCCTGCATTAAGTTGTAAAAATCTATTAGCATTTATTTAAAAAAAAACCTAGAGAGCTGAATTATTAAAATTAGAATATTATGGCTTGGTATACCAGCAATAGATCATATTTACGCATCCCTCTAAAATGCAAAATGAGACAAGTTCAGAGTCAAATTAAAATTAAACACATTTCTCCTCTGTTGGTGAACTTGGCAGGGAAAGATAAGTAGTTCCACCTAATAACAAGACAGATAATTAGACAGCAGCAGTCTATCTTACAGATAAGGGGAAGGAGGCCTCTGCCTCAGTATCAGGAAATTGTTGCCAAATTAAAGGTTTGTAAGGGTTTTTACACTGCGCAACACTTCATAACTTTCCTAATTTCTTTCATCACAAATTCCCCATCTTGCCTATTTGAAGTAACATTATTAAAGCAATTTAATAAAGTTTCAATCAGGTCAACTCTACACTACACTACAGGACGACCTATAGTACAGTACGGTCAGTGGTGGGATTCAAATTTTTTTACTACCGGTTCTGTGGGCATGGCTTGAAGGGCATAGCTTGATGGGCACGGCAGAAGAAGAATACTGTAAAATCTCCCTCCCCTCCCCATCCCACTAACCTGCTTTCCAGCTCTGTTCTCCTCTGCAGGGCAACCAAAGAAGACCCAGCTGATCAGCTGGGACTCAGTGGGAGGAAGAGATGGGAGCAGGGCCAGTCAGAGGTGGGATTGGCCGGTTCTCTGAACTGCTCAAAATTTCTTCCACTGGTTCTCCAGAACTGGTCAGAACCTGATGAATACCACCTCTGAGTACAGTATAGTATACAATAACATAGCACGGCATACTACAGTTAGTTATTGGCTTACTACCATAGTTGAGCCCAAAATTGTACAGCCAAGATGGCGCCGACAACGGCTGCCTCAGTGAAATGCTCTCTAATGGTTTTTTTATTCCTTGTTATTTTCTGCAATTCACTGTGGATTTCATACTCACAATACCATCTGCTAAGAATTAGGCAATGTTTCCTTAAGGAGCAGCTTTCTGATTCCTCACCCCCACCTGTCTTTGCAAATTCTAATTGATTCCCTGGTGCTATGGATTACAACAAACCAAGGAGGAAAGCGACAACTCAGGAAAAGGAGATGAAGGAGATAAACTAGTGGGAATTTTAAACAGACTAAGGAAGGGGGGGAAAAACTCCTCTCCCTTCAATCTTTCTGACTAATTTATACTCACTTGCTAAAAAGATGGATGAAATTAATATCTTAAATAGACGGAATTCTGATTTCTAAAATTCTGCAGTTCTTTGTTTTACTGAAACCTGGCTTAATCCACAAATTCATGGGGACAACACCATATACATCCCAGAATTTCAGACATTTAGATCAGACAGAATTGAAGAGACATCAGGTAAAACAAAGGGTAGAGGATTATGTTTATATATCAACAACAGCTGGTCTTAGGATATAACTATAATATATAAGTTCTGTGATGAGAACTTAAGAGTCTTTACATATCAACTGCAAGCCATTTTACTCTCCACATGAGTTCTCCTCATTTCTCCTAATAGCTGTGTATGTTCCTCCACAAGTCTGTGTAAACAAGGCATTACGAACTCTTGCTGATCAAATTATGGAAGCTGAAGCCAAACACCCAGGTTCCCTTCCCATCATTTTAGGAGATTTCAATCAAGCAAATTTAAGGAAAGAGCTCCCAAAATATTTCCAGCATGTAAATTGTCCCACCAGACAGAGGCAAAAATACTTTAGACCACTGCTACACAACACTAAAAGATGCTTATAGGTCTTTATCACAAGCAGCTGTGGGACACTCTGACCACTGCATGATTCACCTTGTACCTGCCTACCGACAAAGACTTAAAACCATGAAACCAACAATTAAATCAGTGAAGATTTGGTCAGATGAGGCAAAGCTGAAACTCCAGGCCCTGCCTTGATTGCACTGATTGAAATGTTTTTGAAGATGCCTCTGCAGACCTAGATGAGTTCACAGAAACTGTAACATCATATGTTAGCTTCTGCGAAGACTTATATGTACCAACAAGGAACCTGCAAATGCATAGCAACAATAAACCTTGGTTAAGCAGCTACATTGTTCCAAAGAGGAAGCCTACAGAAAAGGTGACAGAATACTATACAACCAGGCCAGAAACATATTGACAAGAGAGATCAGAGCAGCAAGAAGAAGCTACTCTGAAAAGTTAAGGAATCAGTTCTCAACAAATGAACAAGCAAATATATGGAAAACTCTTGAAAACATCACTGGCTTCAGCAAACCTCCTTCCCAGGCAGAAGGAAATCAACAACTAGCAGATGACCTGCATGTGTTTTACTGCAGGTTTGAAAAGAAACTACAGCCACCTATCTCCACAATCCACATCTCAAACACACCAACAACAGCCAAGCCTCCGACAACTGGCCCCAATCCATTGGGCTCACAACCTCTGGTGATCCCAGAAAAAGAAGTGCAAGATCTATTACACAGACAGAAGCCAGGAAGAGCACCAGGGCCAAACAAGATAACTCCTTCTTGCTTAAAAGTCTGTGCTGACCAATTGGCCCCCATCTTCACCCAAATCGTCAATAGATCACTAGAGATGTGCTATGTTCCTTCCTACTATCATCCCAGTGCCAAAGAAGCCCTCCATCAAGGGGCTGAATGACTACAGACCAGTTGCTCTAACATCTGCAGTTATGAAAATCTTTGAAAGGCTTGTGCTGTCCCACCTGAAAACCACCACAGATCCGCTGTTAGATCCCGCGCAGTTTGCAGACCGAGCAAATAGATCGACAGATGATGCTGTTTACATGGCTCTGCATTACATCCTACAACACCTTGAATCTCCAGATACCTATGCAAGGGTCCTCTTTGTAGACTTCAGTTCAGCATTCAATACCATCAATACAGACACTCTTCTAAGTAAATTAAACCAGCTAGCGGTACCTGACCATGCTTGGAAGTGGATCATAAGCTTCCTAACAGACAGGAAGCAGCAGGTGAAGCTAGGCAAAATACCTGTACAATCAGCACAGGGGCTCCCCAAGGCTGTCTTCACTTTCTTCACTTCTCTTCTCCCTATATACCAATGACTGCATCTCAAACTATCCATCTGTTAAAATACTGAAGTTTGCTGATGACACAACAGTGATTGGTCTCATTCGAGACAACAACAAATCCACATACAGACAGGAGATTATACAACTTGCCTCGTGGTATAACCAGAACAGTCTGGAACTGAACACACTCAAAACCGTAGAAATGGTGGTAGACTTTAGAAGAAACCCTCCCATACTACCACCTCTTACAAAACTAGACAATACAGTATCAATAGTAGAGACCTTCAAATTTCTAGGTTCCACTATATCACATGACCTAAAATGGACACCTAACATCAAAAACATCATCAAAAAAGCACAAGAAAGAATGTTCTTTCTGCACCAACTCAGGAAGCTCAAACTGCCCAAGGAGCTGCTGATCCAGTTCTACAGAGGAATGACGGAGTCTGTCATCTGCACCTCTACAACTGTCTGGTTTGGTTCTGCAACCCAACAATTACTTCAGAGAGTAATTAGGGCTGCAGAAAAAACAATTACTACCAACCTGCCTTCAATCGAGGACTCGTACACTGCACAAGTCAAAAAGAGGGCTGTGAAAATATCTACAGACCCCTCACATTCTGGACATGAACTGTTTCAGCTCCTTCCCTCAAAACGACACTACAGAGCCCTGCACACCAGAACAAGAAGACATAAGGGGAGTTTTTCCCCGAACACCATCCCTTTGCTAAACAAATAATTCCCACAACACTGTCCAACTATTGACAAAGTCTGCACTACTATCACTGTTCTTCTCATCACACCTTATCACCCATCCCCTCCCACTTGTGATTGTAGGACTGTAACTTTGTCATTTGTATACTTATGATTTATATTAACTATTTCTAGTATGATTTGATTGCTTATGGTCCCTAATGACTATCATTAAGTGTTGTACATTATGATTCTTGATTCTTAATGTATCTTTTCTTTTATGTATACTGAGAGTATTTACACTAAGACAAATTCCTTGTGTGTCCAATCACATTTGCCCAATAAAGTATTCTATTATATTCTATTCTATTTTGGTGGTTAAATGAGAAATTTGATAAGTGAGTTTTCCCCATTTTATGAACTTGATTGCCACAGTTGTTAAGTGAATCACTGCAGTTGTTCAGTTAGTAACAGGGTTGTGAGCCTGGCTTCTCCACTGACTTTGCTTGTCAAAAGGTTACAAATGGAGTTCATGTGACCCTGGGACATTGCAGCAGTCATAAAAATGAAGCAGTTGCCAAATATTCGATTTTTGGTCACAAGTGTAAAAAACAGTCATAAGTCACTTTTTTCAGTGCCATGGTAATTTTGAATGGTCACTTAATGAACTTTTGCAAGTCAAGGATTACCTGTATACTAGTGTATTATATTTAACTAGCTGGATATCCATGCTCTGCTATGAAACTATGTGGTCGGGTTTAGTTTTGGGGGAGGAAAATAAGGGGAAAAAATTCTGCCTCTGCCGACCAGCATCCATCGATATTCATCTGGCTGGCATCCTGTCAGTGTGTGAGGGAGTTGAGAGCTGTATTTGCTGTGTGAGCAAGGAGACAGCAAGGAGCCTGGGTATGGCTTAGCTCAACTATTCTGCACTAAAGCTGCTTGGTGCTGTGAAATTGAAACGGAAACTCCTCTTCTCTGCTTGTGTTTTGCATTTGGAACAGATTTCTTTTCAGGTGGGAAGGGGGAGTAGAACTCCTTAGCATCAGAGCGTGTTAATAATAACAACAATAACAATAACAACAACAATATTAACAATAATTATTATTTCACGTTTGTAGGCTTTATGGTTCTGAGATTTTGTGATGATGCATGAGTAGTATTTTGCTTTTATATAGAGAGATATATAATTATGTATTATGTTACATTCCCAGTATAGAGCCTATTTTATTATATTCTAATCTAGAAAACCCTAGAAAGTCTAGAGGGGACCTACAATCTCATTACTTTCAAGGAAATTTGTGCATCTCTGGACACAGAAAACTCAGTGGAGCATTCAAGGGAAGAAGGCAGAGCCTCCTTGCTGACAGACCGTAGTTCGCGACTCTCTGCAACTCTGGTCTGTGGTCTTTCATTGGAGAGCCCCAATCATTACAATTAGGGGCTGAAGCTGCCTTGGAGGGGCGGCAGAGTAAGGGGAAGCCGCAAGCCAGGTTGAGGGGAATCACATCTCCCCCTCCTGGCTTGGTCTTTTTCCCCCTGAAGATGACTGCAGTGGTGGTTTAAAATGGCCACCCCGAATAGGAAGACTCAGCTGGATTTGTGCAGGAAGGGTTGAGGGTGGAGCTGGCGTCGCGACGATATGGCATGCGATCTCGGAGGTCTGAGATCGCTGTCAATATCTTTGCTCCTGGACAGTCTAATCAGATCTAAACTGTCCCGAAGAGACAGTGAATGTAAAGAGCGCATCCTGATGATCCCAGGGATATTGCAAAAGTCCCTGGTAGATCCAGGAGAAGCTCTTTTTGCCATTAAAGCTGCTGAAGTTGGGACAGCTCCGAAACGAAAGAGAAAGTGTGCCGGTTTGGTGAGAACTTTTTCTTTATTTTAAGATTTGAAAGGACACCCTAAGGAAAAGAAAGAATCTGTAAAAGTTTTGACAGAAGTGATTAAGCAGCGATTTTAAACAGGAATGTCAAAGTAATATTTTCATTTTTTATTTTTCTCATTGCTGGATTTTGTACACATGATTTTATACTTTGAAACTGGACTGGTTTTTTACACCTCTTCTTTCTCTCCTTTTTGACTTTATAATATTCTAGGTTAGAGACTCCTTTTTAGTCATTTTTTTAAAATATCTTTTTCCTTTTTTAATTTTTATTATATTTTGTTTGGAAAAGGAGGGGGAAAATGAAAGCAAAAGAAACTTTGCAATACTGCCAACTAGAAGCTTGGACATATTCTATTTCTTTTTCTTGACCAGATAAAGCTGAGAAAGAACTGAGACTTCTTTTCAAGGACATTGCTATTTGATAAGATAGAGGGAAGAGCATGAGAGAGTATTATTGCAGGTGCTCTTCTGGGTTTCTATCAACAGCTGGAGTCTGGTGTTGAAGCTTATAGGAAAAAAAAGGTGGTAAGACTGGAGAAGAGAGTTATAAATTTTAACAAAAGCCTTGGATAATCAAACAAGGTGCAGTGTGCTCTTTTTATTTTTTTTAAGCTGCGCTATTTCCTACTTTAACAAACCCCCTCCTTACTAGTTTACTTTTCGTAATAGCTATTTGGATTTTGGGCTTTTGGAACTTGATTTTTGTTTTTCTTTTTGTCTTTTGAAGTCAAATTTTTATGTTTGCATTTTATTTTAAAGGAAAAGCTTTAGTATTAATGACTTCCTTCCTTTTCTTTTTAAGGGAGTAGTCTCTTTTCTTTTTTCTCTCTCCCTCCCTTGTATTTTTTTTTTTACCCTCCATATTGATTTTTTTTTGTGGCTTTCTTTTTTTTCTTATGCATTCTTTTATACCTAAGGTCTCTTAATTGGATTAAGGTGTTGAAGAACCTGAAGAACTTTCCTTTTCTCTTTTTTAGTTTTTTACTTTTCCGCCTTTTTCAGTATTTTACATTTTTTTACTTTTTGTGTTTATTGTCTTTTCTTCCATTTTTGAGTTTTTACTGCTATCTAGCCAACCGATTGGATTAAGGTATACAAGAACCTGAATATTATTATTATTATTATTATTATTATTATTATTATTATTATTATTACTACTACTACTACTACTACTACTACTACTACTACTTGGTTTCTTTTTTCTTACTATTTTTATTTGGAATCGCAACTGGTTATTTTACAAGTGGATTAAGCTCTACAAGAACCTGAAGATTTTGAATTGTCCGAAATAAGTAGGAAACTAACAGCCCCTGGTTCCTCAACTTCTACTTTTTCCTCTTCACCATCTGGAGGACAACGTTCAATCCAGACAATGTTACAGCAAGAAAAAGAACAGGAAAAAGTGACCCTGCAGATGATTATGCAAGGAATTCAAAATATTCAAATAAGAACAGAGAATATTGAAAAGAGAACAGAGAACATTGAACAAAGAACAGGGAAAACTGATGAAAAGGTGGACAACATTCAACAAATGATGATGAAGTATGATGAGAGATTCCAAAAAATTGAAGAAGACAAACAAAGAGATAAGAAGATTGGAGATATTGACAGCAGATTAACTGTGGTTGAACAAGATCAAAGTGGGATGCTGAGATGGGAGATGGACAGATCAGAATTTTATCTTAGATTCCAAAACATAGAGGAAGAAAAGGGACAAAACCTGAGATAATGATAGAAATTTTGGCTGAAGCTTTGGAAATTACTAAAGAGAAGATGATGGATGGAATAGATGAGGTTTATCGAGTCTTCAGAAGATATGCAATGAGGAATAGCCTACCAAGAGAAGTTCACATCAGATTTACAAAGAAAGCCATTAAAACGCAAATATTGCAAGTGGCAAGAGAGAAAACATTGAAATATAAAGACAAGGAGATTGTGGCCCTGAAACAACTACCCAGAAGAATGAGAGAGATGAGAAGAGAATACCGATTTCTGACCAAAATGCTACTTAAAAAAGAGGTGAATTATAGATGGCTGATTCCTGAAGGTTTAATGGTGACATGGCAAGTACAGAGATATTTTTTGGAGGGAAAGAGGAAGAGGCAGAAAAAGAAACCTCACTAACTGAATTCCAAGAGGGCTGCCAAATGGCGACTGAAAAAGAAGAAGGTGCAGTAGGTGGAAAGGTGGAAGCCAAAGAACAACGTGAACCAAGTTCTACGAGAACTGCTAAACCTAACTACAAAATATAACCATGGTAGAGACAAAACTGATTACAATTAATATAAATGGACTTAATTCAGCTGTTAAAAGAAGGAAAACTTTCCAAAAATTAGAGAAATTAAAATTTGATATAATCTGCCTACAAGAAGTACATATCAAAAAGCAACATGAACAATTGTTGATATAGCCAAAATTAGGGAAAATATTTACTTCTTTGACACAATGCAAGAAAAGAGGAATGGTCTTATACATTAAAGATATTATCCCAGCGAAATTGATCTATACTGATGACGATGGAAGAATACTAATGGTGGAAATAATGGACAATAATATGAAAACACTCCTGATTGCAATCTATGCCCCAAATCACAATCAAGAAGAATTTTATAAAAAATTACATATGAAAATAATTGAACTGGACTATGCTAATAGAGTTGAGATGGGAGATTTTAATGGAATTGTAGATAATAAACTGGACTATACAGCACAGAAAACAACAAAGCAAAACAGAAAGACTCTCCCTGAATCTCTTAGGGATAATCTTAATAATCTTAAAAGATACATGGAGAGAAAGAAATGCTCAAAGTAAACAATGCACCTTCTACTCAAATAGACATTTATCATGGTCCAGAATAGATATGATATGGATGTCAACAGAATTGTTAGCTAATATTCAAGAAATAAATATTGAAACAAGTACTTGGACAGATCACAATCCAATGACAATTAAATGGAAAGGACAAGGAAAAAGATCTAGATGGACATTAAATAATACTATATTAAAGGAAAAACACTTCACACAGTGGAAAGAACTGGCTTTCTTCTTTAGAGAAAACAAAAAAGAAGATGCATCAATCCAGAACATATGGGATACAATGAAAGCATACGCTAAAGGCTTGATAATAGACTATACAAGGAAAAGAAATACCATGAAAAGACTAGCCTCTAAGGCATTAGAGGATGAGTATAAAGGACTTGAAAAAGAGCTACAGAAAATGCCACAGAAGAAGGACATTAAGCTAAAAATGGATATAATTAAACATAAAATGGGTCTAATAGAAAAAGAAGAATTAGCACAGAAAATCAGAGGTGCTAAACAGAACTACTGTGAAGATGCAAATAAACAAGGTAGATGGTTAGCATATAAACTGAAAAAGGAGAAAGAATCAAGGAAAATATTGCAATTAATAGATGACCAAGGCCAAGTTTGCTATGGTAGTAAAGAGAAGAAGGAAATCATTCAAGACTATTATGGGAAACGATACACACATGAGAATATTGATGAGGAAAGAGTTAAACAGTATTTACAGAATGCTAATTTGCCCCAGATACCTAAAGAGATTGAAACAATGTTAGCAAGCAATATAATGATGGTGGAGTTAACTGAAGCACTCAAGAAGCAAAATAATGGAAAGGCACCAGGCCCAGATGGACTTCTGGCAGATTTTTATAAAACATTACAAGAATCGCTGAACCTTCCATTGCTAGAAG
The DNA here is from genome assembly GCA_015471245.1 of Laticauda colubrina. Lineage (NCBI taxonomy): Eukaryota > Metazoa > Chordata > Lepidosauria > Squamata > Elapidae > Laticauda > Laticauda colubrina. The sequence continues at coordinate 21,695,913 of BLBF01000045.1, read as the reverse complement.
TTATGAATGAAGTTATGTTAAAGAAGAAGATATCTAAATCATGGTCAGAAGCTTTTATTATACTTGTCCCAAAAGAGGAGGCCGGTCTATCACAAATTAAGAACTATAGACCTATTTCCTTACTAAACGCAGATTATAAAATTTTTGCTGCAATATTGGCAGAAAGATTTTAAAAAACAATTTTATCCATCCTGATCAAAATGGATTTCTGCCAAAGAGACAAATTAAAGACAATATGAGAGTAATCTTGGACACTTTGGAATATTACGAGGCACACCTTGAAAAACTTTGATATTTCTAGATGCACAGAAGGCATTTGATAATGTGAATTGATGATTCATGTTATTACAGCTGGAATAGATGGGCTTTGCTAAAAAATTTATTCAAGCAATAGAAGCTATATATCAGTGGTCCCCAACCTTTTTTGTACCAGGGACCAGTTTCACACAGAAACACTTTTTCGCAGACTGGCAAAATAAATTCTTCCCCAATAGTAAAGGGCTTCTTAGCTTTAGCAATGCAGTCCGCGAAGTTAGGCACGGAAATTAGCGCGGAAGTTAGCATAGAAGTTAGCGCAGAAGTTAGGCGAGGGCGGAAGTGGTTGACTTTCAAAATAAGACACCCGGAAGCAAAAACATATTTATATATATATATTAATCACGATTATTCGTTCTTTGTGGCCCAGTACAAAATGATCCACGGACTGGTACCAGTCCAAGGCCCGGTGGTTGGGGACCCCTGCTATATATCATAAGCAAACGGCAAAGGTAATGATAGAGGGAGAACTGACAGACTCTATTAATATAAGAAAAGGAACAAGACAAGGGTGCTCACTATCACCTCTGTTATTTGTGTTAACCTTGGAAGTACAAAACAGAAATATTAGAGAAGAAAAGGATATAAAAGGGATGAAAATTAAAAAGGAAGAATTTAAGTTGCAAGCATTCGTAGATGATCTGGTTTTCATTCTAGAAGACCCACTAAAAACAGCATCAAAATTGATAGAAAAGATAGAGACATATGGAAAGGTGGCTGGTTTGAATATAAATAAAGATAAGACAAAGATCTTGACAAAGAATATGCTATCAAGACAAAAGGAAGAACTGGCGGATCTATTGAAAATTCAGGTCATGAATAAGATCAAGTACTTGGGGATACATTTGACAGCAAGATGTAGTACACTAAAAGAGAATAATTATATCAAACTTAAGCAGCAGATAGCACTAGATTTGGCAAAATGGGAAAATTTACAACTGTCATTAATAGGGAGAACATCAATAATCAAGATGAATATATTACCCAGAATTTTATATTTGTTTCAAACAATTCCAGTTAGGCTTGGAAAAGATTACTTTGAAGATTTAAATAAAATTGTGTTGAAATATATATGGCAAGGTAAGAAAGCGAGAATAAAGTTAAAACTTTTGCAAGATGCCAGAATAAGAGGAGGATTTGGTTTGCCTAATTGGGAGCTGTATTACCAAGCTACAAATTTGATGTGGGTTAAGAAATGGGTAATATTAAGATATACTAGATTATTGACATTAAAAGGACATGACCTGTTGTTGGGATGGCATGATTTTTTATGGTACAAAGGAACAAAAATACAGGGTTATTTTAGAAGACATTATATATGGGAGTCTCTGTGGCTAAACTGTAAGACGACTAAAAGACAATCTTGTTTGAAAATTCCAGTCTGGCTATCGACTATTGAAGCATTTTCTTATCCTATAATATATAAAAAGGAACAAAAAGTTAGACGTGGTGAAATATTGAATGAAAAGGGTGAACTTAAATCTATACAAAAATTAGAGGAACAAGGTATAAAGATGAATTGGTTTTCATATGCGCAAATACATTCAAGGTATGATAAAGACTCTAAAACAGAAGGTTTCTATGATAAACTGACTGATCTAGATAAGATTTTGACAGATACTGATGAAAAGATGATTAAAAAATTGTATGGATATTTATTAGAAATTAAACTAGAAGAAGAACAAGTTAAAGAAACAATGATTGCTTGGCAAAGAACCTGAAGCAAAGAACCAGCAAAGGAGGGGGAAAAAACTCTAGAGAAGCTCCAGAGACAGGAAGTCTAGTCCTGCCAAGAACGTAATCAGGGTTAACGGAGAGGCAGTTTCTGTAAGCAACACCAGAATGTTTCCTTCCTGTCTTCCTTACAGGATTAGGCCAGTAATTTCTTCTAACAACCGGTTCTCCGAACTGCTTAGAATGTTAACAACTGGTTCTAATGAATAGGTGAAAACCAGTAGAATCCCACCCCTAGTCGCACACGCATGCGCAGGAGGGTGGGGGTGTCATGTGTGCATTGCATTATGGGTGCAGGCACACGTGCGTGCATGCAGCCAGCACACGATGATGAAAAAATTAGCCATCACTGGTCTAGGACATGACAGCAGGCTTCCAGCATTTGGGGGTGGGGTATCACAAGGAAGAGGGGGTCAAATTATTCTCCAAAGCTACGGAGGGCAGAACAAGAAACAATGGATGGAAACTAATCAAGGAGACAAGCATCCAGGGGTGGGATTCTATCGGCTCGGACCAGTTCACATGAACTGGTTTGTTAAATTTACATCTGGTTAGCCAAACCGATAGTTGAACCGACATGGAAATACTGTTACTGACCCATTTCTTTCTCCTTTTCCACAGTGCGAATCAACTTAGTCAGCAAGGAAAGTCAGACAGACATCCATAAATCATATCTATACATCTTATCGTAGAGAAAAGTTGCTAAGGTTTTACCAGTAGGGTCAACAAAGTCAAGTCCCTTGTTCAAAGCCTCACCCCTTTAACCTGTGTTAGAGGCGCCATTTTGATTTTTGGGACACTCACCCTGGAAAATCACTTGCCAAATGGAGTACCGCAGGCTAACTCACTGCTCACTCCAGGAGTTTGATCAAGGTGGACTCAGCTTCCGTCCGTCCGAGGTTGATAAAATGAGGACCCAGATTGTTGGAGGCAAAAGGCTGACATTTGTAAACTGCGTAGGGCTGTAAAGTATAAACCTAAGGGCTATTGCTATAAACTCCAAATGTGGTTTTTCAAGAGGCAACTGGACTTTCTGAGTGTTTTGTTTTTTTTAAGACATTTTGCTTCTCATCCAAGAAGCTTCTTCAGCTCTGAAGAAGCATGGATGAAGAAGCTGAAGAAGCTTCTTGGTTGAGAAGCAAAATGTCTTCAAAGAAAAACCAGTAAGTCAGTTCAGCTTCTCCTTCAGTTTCTTCATCCATGAAGCTTCTTCAGAGCTGAAGAAGCTTCTTGGATGAGAAGTGAAATGTCTTCAAAGAAAAACCAGAAAGTCCAGTTGCCTCCTGAAAAAGGTCCTTTGGGATAACTATGACCTGGAGGACTGAAGATCTCCATAGACATATTGCTATAAATGTTTTCTTATCTTATGAACACTGCCCTAAACATGAGAGCTTGAGGTAAATCAGCTGAACATCTTTATCCACTCTAAAATGAGGGTGTGTAACTAAAGGTCCAGGGTAAAATGGCAAAAGTCAGATTTTAAATCTGACATGGAGGAATGAAGCAGAAAGGAAATTATTTCATCTTTTTTTTCTCTTGCCACTTTAATCTTTCTCACACCCTGAAATCATGTTAACAGGTTTTGCAGCTTGGCTTTCAATTGTCAACAGAATTCCCCTTTGTCTTTCCATCAAGTCTCTTACCTTATCTCCATTGATAGATGCAAATTTAAGTTTCCCAGACATGACAGGACCTGAGGCTTCTGAAGTGGTGGAGTTTGGTGTCTTTGTGCATGCCTGGAAGAAAAAGCATAGGAGAAATGATTCAGGGGAGAGGCCTACTTCCTAGGAACCAATTCAGTCCATTTTTGTGGCTGGCAACTTCAATCTATGACAGGACAACAAGGCTTCCCAGATTCCAGAGCATACAGTTCTATATAATGGGTCTCAGAAATAGCCTTGGAGTCCCAAGGATGCTTTTTTCAAAAGGCATCTGGAGTTTCTTTGTTTTTGCTTGAAGACATTTTGCTTCTCATCCAAGAAGCTTCTTTAGCAGAATTGAAGAAGCTTCTTGGATAAGAACAAAAACCTCTTCAAGGAAAAACAAAGAAACTCCAGTTGCCTCTTGAAAAAGCACTTTTGGGACAACTGTAACTTGGATGACTGAGAATCTCCATGAACATTTAGCTTTGGAGTCCAGAACTTTTTCTCTTCAGTTGATTCTTTTAAATTCAGTCTTTGTATCTATGAAGAAAGGCTGAAGTTCAATTCAAGCGGGTATCTCAGTTGCATCCAAAAACAAACCAGTCTACCAATTCAAGAACCTAGCAGTTGTATATGAAATAGTTTGCACCGATCCTCAGTTATTTTCTGGAATTCCTAGCAAGAACAGTAGTTTGATCATGGTTACCCAAAGTTATACAAAGTGATAGAAGCCTTCTTCTGTTGATGTTCTACATTCAACCAGAAGGCAGATGTCTATTTATTTGTTGGACAGGCTTTCATTTAGACCAGGGGTCACCAACCTTTTGGACCTCAGGGACCACCAAAGTCATAATTTTAAATCCCGCGGACCCCTAATATGAATTTTGACTGACGGTGGCTTGCTGATGTTGGTGGGAACACCGGCCTGTTATGGACTGGAGGAGCTGCTCCAGGATGACCAAAGGGCCAGTCCTGTGACTACTGCAGCTCTGGAATATGGGACCAACATTCCCAATCTCAGCAAGCCACCCCAGGGTGGATTTCCCTCCCCTGCTGTTGGTCTCACCTTCCAGCTCCACCTCGCGTGGCTCTCCTCAAGATAAGCTTTGTGCTCAGCTGAAGGGTGGGGGCCAGTGGGTGGATGGGCAGCCTGAGAGTGCTTGGGGAGGGACATTTCACTGCGGACCACCAAAATTTTCTCACGAACCACCAGTCCCCCAGCCCACCGGTTGGCAACCACTGATTTAGATTGCGCAATGAGTGCTGCCTCTTTCCATTTTGGAATTCTATCACTCAAGATTTCCATTGTAACCTTAAAAATCCTCTGTTATTTAAGGTTGTTTCCCTGAGGGACCATGTCTCATTACAAAGTTGCTCAGATGTGGAGTTCTACAGCAAGAGGCCCTTCTGAAGATACCTTGCAAAGGTCTCCCTTAGGAGTTGTGATTGGTCCCCAGTCTTTCTAGTTTTAGAGGAGATACATGCTTTTAATCAAGCTGTAGTGTTATTAGCTTATAACCCAATCAATCAATCAATTTTATTATGGCCTTCAACCAGCAAATTCTGCTTGTAATTACAGCCCTGTGCTATCAATATTTTCATTCTCTTTTCAATGCCTCCCACCCAACAGGCTTACCACCATCACCAAAATTTCAAAATCTAAATTCTAAGAAATAAAGAAAAAAAATGAACTTTTCCAAAAGAAGCACAGCACAATCAGGTAGACCTCCACTTACGACCATTTGTTTCATGAATTGCTGAAGTTACAACCCTTGAGACTCGCCTCAGGTTTTAGAGGAGGCAAAGCCTTAAAGACTGCCAAGGACTGTCAAAAGAAGAAGGAGGCATTCACTCATTCTCAATCACTTCATCATCCCTCACACTCTTTCCCAAAATGAAGAGATTGCACTGGATTGATGGACGGACACTGGACAGCGGGTGGCCCAGGAGGGAAAGGTAAAAAACGTTGCAGCTTTTCACACAAAAACTTCAGAACTGGCTTTGCTTTTACTGTCCCGATATGGATGATGATTGTATCCCTCTGTTCATGCAACTTATGATTGTGTGGCTTTTTTGACTGCCGCCACACACTGTTGGCTCCTATTTAGCTGGTTGTCCACTAAGTTTCCGAGATCCCTCCCAGTCACTGCTATTAAGCCTGGTTTCACCCAGTCTATATGTGTCGTTTTGGTCTTTCTTGCCTAAGTGGAGGACTTTCCTTTTCTCTACGCTGAATTTCATTTTATTAGATAGGGTTCAGTGTTCAAGACTATCAAGATCCACCTGGATCTTGAGCCTATCTTCTAGGGTATTGGCTATTCCTGCCAGCTTAGTATCATCTGCAAATTTGGCAAGTTCCCTTTCTATTCCCTCATCTAAGTCGTTAATGAAGATATTGAAGAGTACTGGATCTATCGATAAAGTTAGATTCTTGGTAAAACGATGTCCCAGGTGTTTCCTTTGCTGCATATGCCAATAGGACAGTTGACAAATTCTGTTGCCGGATCTCATCCCATCCTCTCTGATTGCTTCCATATGCATACGGTTATGTCTTCTCTCTCCAGGAAATGGAGATATTGCATAATTAGGACATGAAACCTGCTGCATGCTCTGAGGGTCTGGAATGAAAGGTGATCCAAGGGAATAAAAGAACTGGAGTTCTTTACATTGTGTAACAATATCACCTCTAGAGCAGAAGGAACATCCAGTTCTGGGACTCCCTGGAGGGAGAGAACTTCCTTCTACCCAGCTTCCTGAAGCAACATCCAAGCCATTCTTTGCTCAAAGTAACGGCTGAGGCATTATTTCTACAAAGATCTGCAACAGAGTTAAGTGTTTAAAAGGCAGAAGTTGCCTCTGTCCATTCCAGATGTTCGGCATCTTCCCATCACTGCACCAATTGCCAAATTCCTTCGGTAGCCCCTCCCAGTTTGCACCTCAGCATTGATGCTTGATGGGAATGGGAGACAGGATATCTCTGGGTGTCATCCCAGGATGGTCCAAATTCTTGCCTGGGCTCTCGGCCACAGGGATTCACCTCTGCAAAGCCAGGTGTACCAGGTGGTTCCAAGTCCCATTTTCCCATTTTCAGTAGACCAGGCTTAGAAGCATGGGAAGCTCTCATGTTGACAATTTAATGTCTGGAGGAATACCTAGACAGCAAAGGTTGCTGGTCTACATCTGGGAATCCACCCCACCAAGCATTCCTTCTAGGAAACTGGTCAGAAACCACAATTCCTGGTAGTCACATGCTGATCCATGAAAAAAAAAAAGATTCAAGATCCACAGCTGCAAATTATGACAGAAGGTACCAGCTTTGGAGTCCTCCAAAACTGTTCATCAGGTTGGATTTGAAATTCTGCTCTGGATCACATGGCCAGGAAGGAAGAGGTAGGGTTGAGGGGAGGGGGTCACAGACTGGAGAACTCGATCTGTTTTCCAAAGCCCCCAAAGGCCAGACAAGGAATAATGGATGGAAACTGAACAAGGAGAGATTCAACCTGGAAATAAGGAGGAATTTTCTGACAGGGAGAACAATCAACCCATGGAACAGAGGTTGTGGGAGCTTCATCCCTGGAGGCTTTCAAGAAGAGACTGGACTGCCATCTGTCACAAATGGTGTAGGGTCTCCTGATTGGGTGGAGAGTTGAGCTAGATAACCTACAAGGTCCCTTCCAACTCTGTTAATTTGTTAAGATTAGGGGACTGGAGACTAAAACATATGATGAACCATGAACGGTCGCAGGAACTGAGCATGACTCGTTTAGTGAAGAGAAGGACCAGGGGAGACATGATAGCAGTCTTCTGTGGGGTTGCCACAGAGAGGAAGGGTCAAGCTATTTTCTAAAGCAACTGAAGGCCAGACAAGGAATAATAATGGTTGGAAACCGATCAAGGAGAGATTCAACCTGGAAATAAGGAGAAACTTTCTGACAGTGAGAATAATCAACCAGTGGAACAGAAGTTGCCTTTGGAAGTTGTGGGAGCTTCATCCCTGGAGGTTTTCAAGAAGAGACTGGACTGCCATTGGTCAGAAATTGGTGTAGGGTCTCCTGTTTGGGCTGGGGGTACAAGGTCCCTTCCAACTCTGATTATCTGTATCTACATTTCCAGCACCGGCTCAGTTCCCTTTCTCATTGGGGTGCAATGTCTTGATTTTTCCCTTCTTGGCAGCTGTGGTTGGATTGGGCCCACTTTTAAAGTTCACTTGCCTGCTTCTCCCCATAGAGAGAATTTAGAATACAGAATAACAGCTTTGGAAGAAACTTTGGAGGTCTTCCAGTGTTCTTGTCCAACCTCCAGCAGGCGACCCTAGACCATTCCAGACCAGTGGCTGTCCAGTCTCTTCTTAAAAGCCTCCAGTGATGGAGCCCCCACAACTTCTGCAAGTAAGCCACTCCACTGGTTAATTGTTCTCACTGTCAAGAAATTTCTCCTTCATTCCAGATTGCTTTTTTCCATGATTAGCTTTCATCCATTGTTTCTTGTCCTGCCTTCAGGGGCTTTGGACAATAGGTTGACCCCATCTTCTTTGTGGCGGCCCCTCAGAGATTGGCTATCATGTCACCCCTAGTCCTGGTCTGTTTAATTTAATTAATTAATAATTAGTTAATTTAACTTAATTTAGTCCTTGTCTGTTCAATTTTAGAAGCATTATCCTGTTGACAGCCAGCCAGCATTCTGAGCCCTTTCACACAACTGCTTTGCAATATTTGGAATATTGTTGGGGGGGAAAAATACTAAAAAGGGGATGGGGAAGCAAGAAGGTCCAAACACAGCCAAGATGTCTCCAGCTAATAATGCAAGAAAAAGTGCAAGAAAAACAGAAAAGAAAAAACACAACAAAGTATCTTTTGGTCTTCTTTACAGCAGTTATAAATACAATTATAAATTTATCTATTACTTTATTGTTACAATATAACTCTTTTTTCTGTGATCTATCCTGTCTATTCATCAAGCCATAAATCATAAGTTTTCCCCCCTCCATTTATATAAAAAGTCCATAAGTTGTTTCCAGTTAGCAGTAAAACATATTGTCTTTTTCCTACTCCAACAGGTCAATTTCCTCTCCCTAGCAAGTTCCAGCAACTTCACCGACTATATTTTTGCTCTCAGTTATTTACAAATCTTTAAACTCCACTGTATCAGGGCATGCATTTGAATCCAGAATTTTTTTTTGTAAGTCCACCAAAGGTGATAAAGTGACCTTCCTTATTTACATTTCATTGCTCACCCCCATGAGTGTGTGTGTGCATGTCAAGTTACACCTGGAATTTATGGGCTTGCCTTCCTTCTGTGTCTTGGGCAAAGTTCATAAGAACTGAGCTCAGGAGCAAGCAGAACTAGCCGTCTTTCTACCCAGAGACCGACAAATATTTTGGGGTGGTATAGAAAGGTCTGGATGACCTCCAAGGTCCCTTCCAACTCTTTTGTTCTATTTCTATGTGCAGTTGCCTCTTTTCAACCACAGGAAGAGGGATTTCTGAAAGTTCAATCAATCAATCAATCAATCAATCAATCAATCAATCAGAATAGAGCTGGAAGGGACCTTGGAGGTCTTCTAATCCAGTCCAACCCCCTGGCTCAAACACTATTTCAGACAAGTGGCTGTCTAGTCTCTTCTTTAAAACCTCCAGCGATGAAGCACCCACAACTTCTGAAGGCAACTTCCATTCCACTGGTTAAGGGTTCCTACTCAGTCTGACTATGGGCTGAGATAGAGGAAGCTGCTCCAGACACCCCTGGTGAATCCGGCCGCAGGAGGGGGGCGTGCTAGTGGATCAAAGAGCATTTCAGACAACCGGAGGCAGCAGAAAATGAAGGCTGGCTTCGTAATCTCTCCCAGCCCGACATCACCTAGTGCTGAGCGCAGAGCAGCCTGCAGGGCTTCTCACATAGGAAGGCCAGGCCTGCCCTGGAGCAGGTTCCATTTAAGAGCCATCGAGACCCTGCCTGACCCCCTTCGGGGCTGTTCTTCCTCCTGAGCATCTCCTCCATCTAAGCATCCCAGGCTCTTCTCTCTTTGGCCAGCCCATGCTTAGAAGACTGAGCCTTCAAAAGGCATGTCCCTCTTCAATGTTGTAGAAAACCAATCAGGATAGAGCTGGCACGGACCTCAAAGGTCTTCTAGCCCAACTCCCGGCTCAAACAGGAGAGCCTATACCAAGTCAAAGCCTCTTCTTGAAAAACTCTGGTGATGAAGCGCCCACAACTTCTGAAGACAAACTGTTCCACTGGTTAATTGTCCTCACTGTTAGGAAGTTTCTCCTTAATTCCAAGTTGCTTCTCTCCTTGATTAGTTTCCATTTGTTATTTCTTGTCTTCACATGTCTAGTGAAGAGAAGGACCGAGGAGACAGAATAGCAGTCTTCCAATATTTGAGGGGCTGCCACAGGGAGGAAGAAGGGGGTCAAGCTATTCTCCAAGGCAACTGAAGGCCAGACAAGGAATAATGGATGGAAACTGAACAAGGAGAGATTCATCCTGGAAATAAGGAGGAATTGACTGAGAACAATCAACCGATGGAACAGAAGTTGCCTTCAGAAGCTGTGGGAGCTTCATAACTGGAGGCTTTCAAGAAGCAACTGGACTGCCATCTGTCAGAAGTAGTGTAGGGTCTCCTGCTTGGGTGGGAGTTTGCACTAGATGACCTACAAGGTCCCTTCCAACTCCATTAGATGTTTAAAAAATGTCTTGCCTTCTGTGGCTCTGCAAAACAAATTGACCCCCTCCTCTTTGTGGCAGCCCCTCAAATACTGGAATACTGCTATCACGTCACCCCAGTCTTTCTTTTCTCCAGTAGTGTTAAAGTCTAAAGTGTATTTGCTAGGCTTGGTTTCCTGCTCTGGATGACCTTGAGGGGCTGACAAAGCAGATAGAGGTTTCTAGGTAGAAGGAACATCTGAAGCAGCCTTTGTAAAGTGCACCCCTGCCCAAAAGGAAACAGAGAAGTTCTTCAACTCCTGGCCTTTCCACATTATTCAAATTCTTTACCTTCAGCACTTTGACCTTGAGAAAGTAATTAATCCCTCAAAAGATTTCATTCCAAGTTTACAGGAAGCCCCAAGGCATTTATCAGAAAAGATGGACATCAGGTTTTCTTTTTTTCTTTTCTTTTTTTCTTCATATGTTTGTCGAGCATATATTAGGTAACAAATATAAGTATAAAAAGGATTATTAATACATGAAATTGATACGAATAAAAGGGAACATTAGGACAGGGACGGGAGGCACGTCGGTGCGCTTATGCACACCCCTTACAGACCTCTTAGGAAAGGGGTGAGGTCAATAGTAGAAAAGTCTAAGGTTAAAGTGTTTGGGGTTTGGGGAAGAAATCACAGAGTCAGGTAGACATTGTCCACTCTGTTGTTGAAGTCGTATTTCCTGCAATCAAGTTTGCTGGGATTAACCTTGAGTTTGTATCAATTGTTTGCTCTTGTATTGTTATGGTTGAAACTGAAGTATTTGTTGACAGGTAGGACATTGCAATGGATCATTTTATGCACGATGCTTAGGTCAGACCGACCTAATCTTGGTTTGCAATGTAAGAAATTTGAGGATACATTGACCCAAATGATCTGGTCTTCTTTGTTATTTTTTTAAATATTATTAATATTCTATGGTATATACGTACTGTAGAATCCTGGGTAAATGCTTTCATGTTAAAGATGTGAATTATTTTCAAAACTGTGGAATTTGACCTTTTTCTAAGGAACTTTGGTCAAAAAGTTATGCTGAGAAACTGGAAAAATCCAAACATCAAGGACCAGATTCAATAAAGTTATAATTTAGCAATTTTTAAAAAGGCCTTTTTAAAAACCAATAAAAATGATATGGATCTCATGATATTTTACTAAAATAAAGCCATTTTCATGATTAATATATTTGTCATTAAATACACATACTGTATTTAGATGATTTATAGATAATATGTTATTTTGGAGGGGTACATTAGCTTGTTTGTTGTTTTGATTTTTTTCTTTTTGTTCTGCTAATAGTTTTCATAAAATATATTAATATAGTTTAATAATTATTTAGATTATATTATGGGCAGATGCATATCAATAATTTCATTCCATGGCTATTTGTTTCTAATATAAATTTTCTGTGGAAGCTTAAAGAAGCCATCAGCCAATTTTTCAGAAGCAAAAACAAGTCAGAATTTTAAGCTACAGCCTTGGAAATAAAACCAATCATTACTCCATCCCTTTCTAGTGGCCATGAATGCTGGGCATTTTGGGAGTTCAGCCACATTAAGAGGGCTGTATATCCATATGACAAACCATAGGTTTAAAAACTCGCCTTGGGAAGGGGTTGGACTAGAAGACCTCCAAGGTCCCTTCCAACCCAGCCCTATGATTCTATGGTTTATTGCATACCCAAAGATTAGATCCATACATTACAAAGCTCCAAAGTGGTCCAACTAAGACTACCAGATCTAGTCTTCAAACTGGCAGCAAAGTGGAACCGAAACCACTATTCTGTGCTTCTGAATTTCACATTCGTGGGAGGCCTTGCAAAATTCTTTCTGATGCTATCCATGCATCCATGAAGAGAAGATATTCTTTTTAAAGGAAGCATTTACCTGCTGTTCAACCCAAGAGAAGGATGTCAAGATATCCTTGCCTGTCATCTGATAATTCCACCACAATACTTCTAGGATTTTGTTACAGCTCTGGGGAGATACAGTAATTCTCAAGAAAAAAAACAAAAACAAACCAGGATAGCAATCTGAAATCCATGCCAGTCCTTAACACCCCAACTTACTCCACCTTCCTCCCCACGTTTGTTTATTTATGTATTTGTTTGATTTGATTTGATTTGTCAATTGTTTACAAGATAATAGGTATAAGTAAAAACATAGTTATGAATACATGGATACCATACAAGAAAAATAAAAGAAACAATAGGACAGGGACGGTAGGCACGTTGGTGCGCTTATGTACAACCCCTCCAGACCTCTTAGGAAAGGGGTGAGGTCAATAGTAGAAGGTCTAAGGTTACAGTTTTTGGGGTTTGGGGAAGAAATCACAGAGTCAGGTAGAGTATTCCAGATATTGACCCCTCTGTGGCTGAAGTCGTATTTCCTGAAATCAAATTTGGTGTGGTTAACCTTGAGTTTGTATCTATTGTGTGCTCTTGTATTGTTATGGTTGAAGTTGAAATATTCATTGACAGGTAGGACATTGCAATGTATGATTTTATATACCATACTTAGATCAGCCCAAAGACGGCGTAATTCAAGGTTTTCTAGGTCTAGAATTTCGAGTCTGGTGGCATAAGATATTCTGCAACGAGTAGAGGAGTGGAGAACTCTTCTTGGGAAATATTTCTGGACTTTCCCAACTGTGTTAATATCAGATACTTAATGTGGGTTCCAGACTGATGAGCTGTATTAGAGTGTTGGACCAGCAAATGTTTTGTATGCTCCAGTTAGTAGTGTGATATTACCAGAGAAAAAGCTTCTTAGGATTAGATTAACAACTCTTAATGCCTTTTTGGCTATGTATTTACAGTGGGCTCCAGCACTTAGGTAATTAGAGATGAGGACTCCAAGGTCCTTGACAGAGTTTGGATCATCAACAAGGTCTTGACTATTCAGCCTATATTTTATTTTCTGTTTGTTTTTTTTTTGCCAATATATAAGACAGAGCATTTATTTGTTGAGATTTGATGTTGCCATTTGTTTGACCATTCTGATACATAGTCAAGATCTTTTTGAAGGGTAGCAGTATTGTGGGAAACATAGCATGCCTGCTAATTTTACAACCAATAGATGTTTCTATTCATTCGTTGGTGATACTTCATCAAGTCTTCTTAATGAAACCCCATCTACATGGAGGGAAGTAAGCAGTGGATACCCCTGCTTATGACTTCTGTCTTAGGCTCAATACTCTTCAATATCTTCATAAATGGTTTAGATGAGGGGATAAAGGGGAACTTATCAAATTTGCAGATGACACCAGAGCTTTCCCTCTGGGATGTTGGCTGGCAGGAATAGCCAACACCCCAGAAGAGAGGCTCAAGGTCCAGATGGATCTTGATAGACTCATTCACTGATCCCTATCCAAGAAAAAGAAATTTAACTTAGAGAAAAGCAAGGTTTTGCATTTAGGCAAGAAAAATCAAAAATACAGTTGCAGAGTAGGTAAAACCTGGCTCAATAGTAGCTACTGTGAGAGGGATCTTGGAGTTCTAGTGGAGAACTATTTAAAGATGTGCCAATGGTGTGAAGCAGCTGCCAAAAAAGCCAACACAATCCTAGATTGCATTAATAGAGGGACAGAAGCAAGATTGTGTGAAGTACTAGTACCATTCTTCAAACCCTTGGAAAGACCACACTTTTATAAACTCTATCCAGTTTTGGTCACCCCAATACAAAAAAGATGTTGAGACTTTGGAAAGAGTTCAGAGAACACCAACAAAAACATTTAAAAGCGTGGAAGCTGAAACATATGAAGAATGGTTCCTGCAACTTGTCTGGTGAAAAGGACCAGAGATGACACAAGAAGGACTACCACAAAGAAGAGGGAGGTCAACCTATATTCCAAAGCACCTGAAGGCAACACAAGGAAACAATGGATGAAAACTAATCAAGGAGAGAAGCAACCTAGAACTGAAGAAAAAAATCCTATCAGTGAGAATAAACTGACTCAGAAATTGTGGGTGGCCCAACACTGGAAGCCTTTAAGAAGAGACTGGACAGCAAGGGGTTGGACTAGATGACCTTCGTGATCCCTTCCAACTCTGTTACTGTTACTGTGTGATAAGATTGTTGGCTCACAGTGGCAACGTTCCTCAAAAGAATGTAGACCAAAGAGAAAGGGTGTTGGTACTTAACCATTTCTTTGAGCTGTGTAGATTATCCAGTAGTGGGAGGTGCTTCAGTCTCTGGATGTCTAGGCTGGGCTTAATTTGTGGAACGCTCCTCCTCCTCCACAGGACTTCTCCCCAGCGTTCCCCAGTTTTGGCGAAGACGAGAGAAATAAACGCCCTCGTCCTCAATGCCCTAACAAATTCATTGGCTGAAACAGGACCCCACCAGACGGGAAAAGGGTGGGGCTGGATACTCTTCACATCTCAAAGAGAACGGGCATGTCAGGTAAGTACCAACACCCTTTCTCCCATGAGCTGTTCAGAGCATCCAGTAGTGGAACATTCCAAAGCTTGGCCTGTCCTACGGGAGGGACTTCATCTGGCCTGGAAACCCTCCTGGTCCCTCTGGACCCGTTGCAGAACTCTTCTGCCAAAGGAGGCCTCAGCGGATGCAAACACATCTATTTTATAATGCCTAATGAATGGCGATGGAGAGGCCCAGGTTGTGGCTCGACAAATTTCAGTTATTGGTTTCATCCAATTCAAATTTCATCCCCGCTGCCGATGTTGCGGCGCTCCTTATTGAATGAACTGTTATGCCCCTGGGCACCTGCAGTTATTGAGTCTGATACGTTTTCGCTATTGCAGCCCGCAGTCAACAGCCTATTGTAGAAGATGAGACCTTGCATCCCTGAGTGTTGAGCTGAAATGACACAAATAAGGCTTCCATTTTTTTGAAAGTTGCTGTGTGGTTAATATATATAATCACAATGCTCACCTCACATCAAGCCTATGCCATTGTAGTTCCAACCCTTGGGATGGTCTGGGACAAAAATTATGAAGTATCAGTTCTTGTGGCCTATGAAAAACTGAGTTAATTTTGGGAATAAATGTAGGATCAGGATGAAGGACCACCTGGTCAGAATGGAAAACACAAAGATCTTGTCTGATAGACAAAGCTGCAAGTTCCGAAATATGACGAGTAGAAGTGATCGCTACAAGGAAAATTACTTTATACGTCAGAAACTGGAGACTTGACAATTTCAAGGATTCAACAGGGCCCTTGGTGAGTGTGACGAGGACCTTGTTAAGGTCCCAGGTGGGATAACGGTGTACCACTGGAGGGTGTAAATTTGTGGCTCCTCAAAGCAAACTCCGTATGCATGGGTGATGGGAAAGAGATAGTAGACCTTCACAAGTGAGAACTGACACCAAGGCCGCCACATGTCTTTTCAACGTATTAGGTCATAATCCCTTGTCAAGTCCCTCTTGCAAAAACTCTAGGATTTGAGCCACAGATGGAGAGATAGGATCAATTTGAGACTTGGTACACCATTTGCAAAAACTGGATCATGTGGCATTGTAAATGCGAGCTGTTGAGGGGCATCTGGCGGCTTAGATGGTCGCGATAACTCTGTTGGAAAACTTTTCACTCTTCAGATGACTCCGGTCAACCTTCAGACGGTCAGGTGAAATCATTGAGGGTCCGGAAGTTGAAGGGGTCCCTGGGTTAGCAAGACCCTGTCTGGCAAATTCTCCATGGTATTGATATGGATAGACTGCAGAGTTCTGCAAACCACGGCTGTCTGGGCCAGTAAAGAGCTACTAGAAGCAGCTCCGCCCTCTCATCTAGCAGTTTCTGGATGACCTTGGGAAGCAGTGGAAGTGGCAGGAATGCATACAGAAGTCCTGGGGGCCAACGACAGCAGTTCTCTGCTCCTTGAGAGGGGTACCTGAAAAAAAATCTCGGGAGCTGAGCGTTGAGGGGAGAAGCGAACAGGTCCACCAATAAATGTCCTGACCGCCTCTTGAAACAGGGTTGGATGGAGGCGCCACTCCGATTGATCGATCGTGGCCCTGCTCAGCCAGTCTGCCTGTGTATTTGACAGGCCCGAAATGTGCTCTGCTCTGATGGAAAGTAGGTTGCTCTCTGTCCAACGACACAAGCGCTCCGCTTCCCACATGAGATGTTTTGACTGTGTGCCCCATTTGTTTATGTGAGCTTTGGCTGTTACGTTGTCGGTCAATATTAATATGTGCTGATTGCGTACTTGTGGAAGGAAGCTGCAGAGAGCCAGGTGTACTGCTTGAAGCTCCAGCCAGTTTATGCTGCACAACTGTTCTGTGGCGGACCAGCGGCCTTGGGTTGTGAGCGATTGAACGTGTGCTCTCCATCCAAACAGGCTGGCATCGATGGTGATGGTAAATCTGTGTGGCTCTTTGAAGAGGCAGCCTCTGTTGATGACTGGTCTGGTCCACCAGAGGAGAGATATGAGGACCTTTGATGGTACCTTGACCTTGTATTTGGAGTTGCTTCGGCTGGAGCGCTGGTACGGGAGCAGGAACCACTGGTGGGATCTAGTGTGGAGCCAGGCCCAAGGGATGATAGATATACATGAGATCATCTTGCCTAATAATTTTGATAGTTCTGCTAGGAACACCCTCTTAAGACCCCTGATCACTTTAACTAATTGCTGAATGCTATTTAGTCTATCTGGTTAAAGGTAAGCTTTGTTTTTCATCATATCTATGACTGCCCCCAGATGGGTTAACCGAGTCAATGGTGTTAAATGACTCTTTTTCCAATTTATTAAGAACCCGTGTTGTTATAGGGATTGTAATGTGTTCTGAGTATCTCTGACTGCTTGATGATTGGAAAATGACAAAATCAAGATGTCATCAAGATAACACTGGAGTTGTATGGGGATATCACAGAGATGAGCAGCTAGCGCTGCGAGAACCTTCGTGAAGGTCCTGGGGGCAGAAGCTAGTCCGAAAGGAAGGGCTACATATTCAAAATGATGGTTATAATAAAAGAATCTCAGAAATTTATAGTGGGAATGCCAAATAGCAATATGTAGGTACGCCTTCGTCAGATCTATGGACGTAAGGACGTCACCCTTTCTGATGCCAAGTAAGATAGATTGCAGGGTGTGCATTTTAAACTTGTGATATACAAAGAAATGGTTGAGACGTTTCAGATCCAATATTGCTCTCCACCCCAACCCACCCTGAACTTTTGGGAACAACAAAAAGATGTGAATAAAAACTTCGCCCTCATTGATTGGTAGCTCCTGGTTGGATGGCTCGTATGTCCAGTGGATGATGGATAGCTGTTTCTATAAGATTACATTTAACCGGATCTCTGGAAACAGGGCATGACATGAAAAAGTCTGGGGGAGTGGATTGAAACTCCAGTGCAACACCAAATCTGATCGTGTCTCTGACCCAGGAATCAGATGTTGAGGAGTCCCATTGGTCCGCAAATAATTTAAGGCGTCCGTCAATGGGAACCAGGTCCGGGGTGTTATCTTGGATGCCAGAAAGACCTATTTCCTGCTCCTTGAAAGGATTTCTTGGATTGGCCACCCCTTCTGTTCCTATCCCCGAAGTTGGACCTCTCTGGTTGCTGCCCTGGTCTGAAAGATGGGGGTCTCTGGTATCTGGGTGAGAAGAATCCCTGATAAAAGGGCCAAAAGGATCCACTCTGAAAGGACTGAGAGTTTCTAGAATCTGACTTCCGAAAAAGAGAAAGTAGAATTTTCTTTCTGTTTCGGGTTTCGATTAGCAGGGGGTCAAGGGCAGGGCCAAAGATTCTGTCTCCCACAATAGGAGATGAAGCCAGCTTGCATTTGTGCTTAATGTCTGCTTGCTAATGTTTTAACCATAGTAAGCATCACGCTGTGACATGTGAAGTAATGGCCCTGGCTGAAAACTTGACCGCATGATAAGTTGCGTCAGCTGAGAATTCAGTGGCTGCTATAAGTTTTGCAATATCTTGGTGCGCTCTAATGTTGGAATTAGGGACACGTAAGAGACCGAGCCACCTGAGAAAAGCACGGGTAAAGAGGGAAGTAGCCGTGGCCACTCTGATGGCCCATGCATCAGACTGATGGGCCCTGTGTAGGGCAAGCTCGGCCCATTTTTCTTCCAGCACTTCACTGGGAATGGAGGACAAGGACGCTAATCCCACTATAGGTTTGTCTACCTTGGGAGCATTCAACAATTTTGAGAAATCAGGGGCCAAATTAAAATATTTCCTGTCATATCCTGTGGGGGCAGGATACACCACTGCAGACGCCCACTGTTTCTGTACCAGGTCTGAAAACATGTGAGGAACTGGAATCACATCTGCCTCGACTACTGGTTGGTTGAAAATTAGATCTTCTGGTCCCACTTCTGAAAGAATTGGAGTGGTAGAAGGGGCTGACTTGTTCAGGCGTGCAATATTTTTTGCCTTAAACAAAAGTGATCTGAATAGTTGTGGGCGGAATAAGCCTGAAAATGCCAGTTGATCAGGAATAAGGCCCTCATCCTCAGACATCCTACTTTCTCGGGGGTCTGCTTCTGACAGGGCCAGGTCACTATCATGTATTGATCCTGATCCAATCTCTTCCATTTGATCAATGTGATCCACTTTTTCTGCCTCCTCCTTCTCCTCCTCCTGCGGCCCCTGGAGGGGCATGTCCCCCTGAAACTGTACCTGGGTATAGTGTTGCTCTGATCTGGTCAACGACCTTAGAGATTGAGAATCATAGTCAGTGGTTACCGGGTGTTCCCTGATCCCTGCATGTTGAACACCTGCTGCAATTGCCAGCTACATCCACGCCTTCATTCTCTCTGGAACTTCCTCTGGAAGAATGTCGTCCTGTCGAAGACTGGCAGCCGTCGGAGTGAATGTAACTTCAGGAGCCTTTCACATGGTCTGTGTTCCAGGTAACTCGGCCTGTTGACTCTGGGAAATCAAGCTGTGTCTGGATGAGAAGGAGAGATCTAGAGGAGGAGGAGGATGGGAAGAGGTAGACGGTACTGGACTGGGGGCAGAAGTTCCTGTGAGGACCTGTGTGCCTCCCTTGCACACCTATCTATTTGCTTTTCTAATGCTTTATGGCGCATGTTGGCATCCTTTTCTGTAGCTTTGAATGACCTTTTGTCTGCTTGGATTTGTGCTGAGATTTAGCTTTGACCCTTGATGTTGAGGGTTGAGAGCTACTACCACCTGCCATTTTGAATTGAAAGAGATGCACTATGCTCGTTATTCACAGCGATACTGTTGAGGCAGTTGGCACGCCCAGGGGCCTGATCCAAGAAGGGACCGGTTGCCCTGATAATATTTTATCCCCTTGCTTTATTTTGTTTTGTTTTTTCAATTAAGATATATGTATATATAATATGAGTTGTATCACAGTAATAATATCTTTCCTTATTAAGATATTAATACTGAATATTATTATTGCTGTTGTTGTTATCATTGGATTGAATGAAAGTCACCAATATATAAATATAGATTGATAGATAGATAGATATAAATATAAACATATATCTAAATTAATAGATTGATAGAGTGAATATCCAAACAGCCAAGTTAAGAACGCCTGAAAGGCCAAGATAATAAAGAGAGGCCTTCAACAGCTTCCCTGCACAGGCAGACACAGGCCTGGGTGCTTGCTGTTGTGCCGCTGGGTAAGGCTGTGAGGGTTAAGCCAACAATAATACACGGATGGCCTCGAATCTAATAAGAAAACAAGGTGTAATAATTCCTTAGGTTATCAGAAGGAAAAACCTCTGATCAGGAAGGAAAACTACCTCACACAGCTTGATTAAAAATAGCGCAGCTACGCAGTTTTGTTTTTTACAGTAAAGGCAAAAACAATGGCCGTTATTTTTGGCGCATGTGCACTTCCCAGCAACAAACTCCTGCCGCATGGGGAAATGCCTCCAATGGCTTCTCCTTGTGGCTAAAAGGAACGGTGGGGGAAGGAGTGGAAAGAATTCTTCCTGCTTTCCACACCAAGATGGTGTTTTGAGGTGAAAACTCAAACGATACGACTCAGATGAGAGCGAAAATGCCCACACCACTATTGCCGATATAGAGAAAGGTAATGCAGAATCACAATGGCAGGGGGTAGAACAAGCAG
>BLBF01000045.1:21649883-21660488 GCA_015471245.1 Laticauda colubrina | reverse complement strand
GCTGGCTGAGGAACATTGGGAGTTGAAGTCCACAAGTCTTAAAGTTGCCAAGGTTGGAGACCCCTGGAATATGGGATGAGTAAGTAGAAAAAGCCTGATCTGTTGACCAGCCTTTTTGCCAAGGGCAGGAGAAAGTCAGTCTCCAAGAAGGAAACACAAACACAACAAGCAAGGGGCACCAGCTTGAGCTGGAGCCAGACAAGCTGCCCCTTTGGTGCCAGGCGGCAATTGTATGCTTGAGATGCCTCGTCAACGGGCTCGTAGATTTGCACCACCGCTGGCATTTCAAAAGGGAGCAGAATAAGAACCCGTTTGTTGAGTTCAGCCGGCTCCTGGAAACTGGCTGGACTTGTTCTGCCAGAGCAAGAACAAGGGGAGATGGGGGATTCCAGAGAGGGCATAGAGAGGAAGAAGAAGAGGAGGAAGGGAAAAGGCGCCGGTTAGGCACAGGTAGGATGGGCATGTGGCACTCACTGACAAGCAGGTTCCCTGGCATCTTCACCAAGAGAATAGGGGATGGGGGGAGAACTCGTAGCAGTCTCTTGAATACAGAATAACAGAGTTGGAAGGGACCTTGGAGGTCATCTAGTCCAACCCCCTGCCCAAGCAGGAGATCCTACACCAGGGGTGGGAAACCTGGCTCTTTTATCTCTTATGGACTTCAACTCCCAGAATTCCTGAATGAGCCATAAAAGGTTCCCCATCCCTGGCCTGCTGGTTTTTCAGTTGTAAGGGAAATCAATTTTTGACTTGAATGGGACTGTTTAATATACAAATGTAGGATATATTCTTTATTCACCCACAATACATCTCAGGTGCGGAGACTGTGTTTGTTCTAAAACTGCAATAGAGTGTAAACCCCACACCTCAGCTCCACATAGGAGCATGGGGATTACTTTAGCTTTATATGCTTTGATTAGTGGTGTAACTGCTTAGAGAAGGCTGTAAAGCCCTGTGAAGCAGCATATAAGTCTAAGTGCTGTTGCTATCAGCTATCACTTTTAGCCCTGATCTTGACCACTAGACCAGGGGTCTCCAACTGTGGGAACTTTAAGCCCGGTGGACTTCAACTCAAGTTGCCAAGGTTGGCGACCTTGGGGATCTTATGGGGATAATTGTGGCTTGTAACAAACCTCTGTGCCAATACGTTTCTTTCAACCCAGGACCTCATTCTTCCTGGCCTGCTGCTTTTTCCTTCCCTCCATGCAGAATTAATCCTAACTGCAGAGGAAGAGGAAACACAGAAAAGCCATCCAGCAGTCAAGTCCAACTTCCATCTTCAAGCATGAAAGCTGGCTGGGTGACTTTGGGCCAATCACCAGGAGACAGTGAATTCTAGTCCTGCCATAGGCTTGAAAACCAGCTGGGTGACCTTGGCCCAGTCCCTCTCTCTCTCAGCTCAACCCACCTCACAGGGTTGTTGTCATGGGGCAAATAGGAGGAGGAAGTAATTTGCCATCATGACTTATTTGTACAAATAATGAAGGTGAGATGGAAACAAATAAATAATAAGTCAATCAATCATGACATGCTAACCCAAGCAATTTTAGGGGAAGAGGGAGAAAAAAAAATCACACAGAAAGGCAGGAAAGGTCAGAACCGGCAAGCGAGGAAGCTAATCATTAGTGAATCACATTTGATGATGCCGCAGGTGTCACACACAAGCCTTTCCATGTTTGCTCTGGCACAGATTGGCTTCCACTGCACTCCACCCAGCCCTACCTTTTATCTGAACCCTTAAGAAATCAGCTCTGAACAATAGATAAGTATGATCAACTCTGGTACATGCCCTTTCCTGAAGCAGGAGCACAAATTGTTGTGGCCCCTGTGTGAACACAGCAGATACAGCAGATACAGGCAACAAGGAAAGGGCTGTAGGTTAGACAACAGAGTCAAAAAAAAAACACACACACACCAGGAGAAGCCACAGATGCCATGTCAAGACGATGGCAATGCACCAGGAATCCAGCTTCACATTAAACTAATTTTGTGTCCCTGCCACTCCCATTGTGCAATTTTTCATCATCTCAAGAATGACTCCAGCACCAACTTTCATGCACTACATCGTGCAACAGATAAGTGAAATATTACCCTGGGGGCATCTGCCACTCTACCTACATAGTGATGGGTCTATCTTGTAGTTTGTGAATAAAGACAGAGCAGAAATGATTTCTAAGAAATTCAAGCACTAAAACTTTGTTTTCAGGTGTTGCCACGTATAAAAACAAGCCTTGGGTATGATGCTCATAATCCACTCAATAGCCCTTTCGCTGGCATGCAACATGTTAAGAATTGCTGATTTTACAAGGACCATTTTTTTTGTTCTTCTTCCAAATTATGTCATCATGACCTCCCTCTTTATAGCTTTTAATGCTTCTTGCCCAAACTTTCTTTCTACCTTCTCCCTCTCCTTGATAGCCAAGGAAGGATTAGAAAAGTCAACCACAAATGAATTATTGGAGATTTCTTTCGTCCCAGCCTCCTGACTAGGAGAAATCTCCAGCACCAAATCTTCATGGCTTGAAACTGTTTCAGTGCCCCATGAAGCTCCCCAGAAAATAGAAATCCTAGATTGGGGGGCAGCCCAGTGCATCAACTGAGTCCCTCCCTGTTCAGAAGAAACAGGACGAAGCAGCTGGGGTTGCCTGGACCAGGGTCTCCAACCTTGACCACTTTAAGACTTGTGGACTTCAACTCCCAGCAAAGCTGGCTGAGGAATTCTGAAAGTTAAAGTCCACAAGTCTTAAAGTGGCCATGGTTGGAGACCCCTGGCCTGGACCACTTTGAAGTGCTGCTGGGACTGAAATGGGCAACCCTTGAAATAAACAGGTGTCCACCCTCACCCACTACGGCACTCCGGATAAACTCTCCAAATTGTAGAGGTACCACATTCAGCAAACCATCATGCACAGCCAATCCTGACCGTGGTGGAATCTGGAGTTTTTCTCTCTTGGAGAGCACTTCTCACTGGCTCAGCCTTCCATCCTTCCACAAGGTCCGTAAAATGAGGACCCGGATTGTTGGGGGCAAAAGGCTGATTTTGTAAACCTTTTAAATGAGGGCTGAAGCAGTATATAAATCTAAGTCAGGGGTCCCCAAACTTGACCACTTTTAAGACTTGTGGACTTCAACTCCCAGAATTCCCAGCAAAGCTGGCTGAGGAATTCTGGGCATTGAAGTCCACCTATTCTGTCCCACATAAAGCAGTATATAAGTCTAAGTGTCATAGCTGTTCAGAGAGCAGCTGTTTAGGCTTCTGCTTTGGTTAACTGGTAAATTATGGCTCTGAGTTCAAGAAGCGCCTGACTGGAGTGAGGGGCCCTCCCAAAGTGGGGGTGCCCCTGCCGGCCGTGGACTTCAATTCCCAGAATCCCCCGGGGGCATCTTGGGCCCCGCAGAGATGATGAAGCCCTCGCGCCCCCCAAAAGGGGGGCCGCCTCAGAAAGGCCGAAGGCGGCGCGTCAGGTTCGGCCGGGCCAGAGGAGGGCGAGGCGGCGGCGGCGACTGAGGGGACGAGACAGCCGGGGCCCCTTTCGGCCGCTGTTTCGGCCCGCGGCTCTTCCCCGCTTAGGGCCGAAAGACGAGCCGGACTCGGCAGCCTGAGGGGCGCGTCGCGCGGCGCAACAACCCGCAGCCTCGCCTTTCGCCCAGCATCCCTCAGGAGGGCTGAAGAAGGCCCGGGAGTGACCGCCCGGCGCTCGTTACCTGCTCGGCGTCCCCGTCGGACTCCAGCTCGCCCAGGTAGTACTGCTGGAGCCACCGGCGCGCGTTGGCCGAGTGCCGGTGCGGCGGCCCGTCGAGCGCGGCGCTCACGTCGGTGCCAGCGCGCTCCAGCAGCACCTGCTGCCCGCCCGGGTGGAGGCGCGCGAAGGCGCTGAGGTCGTAGAGGCGGCGGCCGGTCAGCACCAGGCAGGAGCCCTGGGCGCAGCCGGCGCGCAGCTCGGCGCGGCTGAAGGAGCGGGTGGTTGGCGGGGCGGCCATCGGGGAGCGTCTGCGCGGGGCTTCGGCTCGCTGGCCGGGCACCTGCCGGTCTCATGCTTATGCGCCCGCCCCGCTCCGCCCCCGACGGCACCGCCCCTCCGCCGAGGCATCGCGCCCGTTGCCAGCCCGCCCCCGCCACCACTGGCCCGGCCAGGCGAGCGCGGGGAGGGCGAGCCTCTGTGCGCGCGCAAAGTGCCGCTTCCCCGGGCGGGACATCTCGGAGACGGCGAGAGGATCCAGGCGGAGCTGGTCGAGCCTTGCGCTTGTCTCAGAAAAGAATAGGCTAGAGTTGGAAGGGACCTTGGAGGTCTTCTAGTCCAGCCCCCTGCTCAAGGAGGAGAACCTGTACGATTTAAATATGCCCAGTCTCTTCTTGAAAGCCTCCAGGGATGAAGCTCCCACAACTTCTGAAGGCAACTTTTGTTCCATCGGTTGATTGTTCTCACTGTCAGGAAATTTCTTCTTATTTCCAGGCTGAATCTCTTCTTGACCAGTTTCCACCCATTTATTCCTTGTCTGGCCTTTGGGTGCCTTGGAAAATAGCTTGACCTCTTCTTCCTCCTCTCTGTGGCAGCCCCTCAAATATTGGAATGTTTGCTTGTTTGTTTATTTATTTAGATTAGAATTCTTTTATTGGCCAAGTGTGATTGGGCACACAATGAATTTGTCTTTGGTGCAAATACTTTCAGTATACATAAAAGAAAGATACATTCACCAAGAGTCAGGAATCACAAGGTAGGGCACCTAATAATAGTCATAGGGTACAATAAGCAGTCAAATTATACTTATTTGTTTATTTATTTTATTTTATTTTATTTTATTTTATTTTATTTTATTTTATTTTATTTTATTTTATTTTATTTTATTTTATTTTAATGTATTTATTTATTTATTTATCTATTTATCTATTTGCCCATGGTGATTCGAGGCGGCTTACACAATGTAAAACCATATTTAACATAAACAAAAATTGCTATCATGTCGCCCCTAATTCTTTTTTTTTTTTGGTCTGCAGCAGGAGTCTCCAACCTTGGCTACTTTTAAGCCTGGTGGACTTCAATTCCCAGAATTCCTCAGCCAGCAAAACCAAGCAAAGCAAAATTCTGGGAGTTGAAGTCCGCCAGGCTCAAAGTCGCCAAGGTTGGAGACCCCTGCGTCTTTTTAGACTAGCCAGAGCCCCAACCCACAGCCGTTCTTCACATGGGTTTCGTCTCCAGGCCTTTGACCATCTAATTTGGCCGACAGGAGGCTGATCCGTTCTGGGAGGGGGAAGTAGTGACGGCGTAAGGCAGCCGCTCAAGAGCCCGAACTCGCGAAGCAGCCGGGAACCGACGTGCCTGCAACGGCTCAGGTGGGGCGAGAAGGGAAGCCCGGGCTTTGGGGGGACTGGGTGGCTGGACGGCCGCGGGAGAGGATGGCTGTTGGGAAAGATCTCCTGCGCAGAGATCCCAGAGATCTCAGCTGAGCCTGACAGCTGGTGCGGTCCAGCGGGAGGGCGCGAGACCCGGAGCCTGCCTCTCGCAGGGGTGTTGTTGTTAGGGGATGACAAGGGAGGAGGGGACCACTCCCTCCCTCCCTCCCTCCCTCTCCCTCTCTCTGCTTCCTTGAGAGCCTGAATAAAAAGCAAGCTACGTTGACATCTAATGAAGAAACGTTTCCATCCAAAACCTAGAGGAGGGAATGAAATGGTATATCGGATCTCCTGTTTGAGGAAGGGATTGACTAGAAGACCTCCGAAGGTCTTTCCTATTCTGATTGATTACAATGAGAAATCTCAGGACATCGCAGCAGTCGAACAAGACTGTCTTCTTGAGAAGGTGCCGTGCTCTCCACCCTTAGATTTAGACTTAGAATAACTTTATTGCCACTTTGAAATGTACATATATGAAAATGAAACGCCCGATAAGGAGACACAATCCTATTCTCAGCTCTGGCCTTTCCCCTCCTTGCCTGGCCTCTTCCTCAGCCTCTCTTTTCCCCTTCAGCCCCAGCCGAGGAGACCCTCAAAGCCTGTAAAATCTGTGAGGTTTTCCCCATTACCTCCTAAGAGAGGGGTCCCCAAACCTGGCAACTTTAAGACTTGTGGACTTCAACTCCCAGAAGTCCACAAGTCTTAAAAGTTGCCAAGTTTGGGGATCCCTGTTCTACAGGTGGTTCTTGGGTTACAATCATTCATTTAGTGACAGTTCAAAGTTACACCGGCACCGAAAAAAGTGACTTATGACCTGTTTTCACACTTGTGATTGTTGCAGCATCCCCATGGTCACATGATCAAAATTCAGGCACTTGGTAACTGGCATGTATTTATGACACCTGCACTATCCTGGCTGGAGAATTCTGGGAATTGAAGTCCACAAGTCTTAAAGTTGTCAAGTTTGGAGACCTCAGTCCTAGGAAATAATGGTCAATTTCATGCCAGTCTTCTTATCTGATGAAAGAATTGCCCACAAGAGGGAAAAGATTTAAAATGTGCTGGGATAGGGATCCAGCCCTCTTTTTTGCATTCAAGGATAATTAGGGGGGTCGGTGGGGGGAGATAAAACTTTTACACGCAATTCCAAGTAACAATGCCAGAACTTAATACAGGAGGATGTAATTGATTGCAGGTACATGTTTAACAATGAGTAAATGCATTAGAAAATATATTTACAGAAGGATTACATCAAGATAGCAGATGTCTATAAGGGCAACCATCTTCTTAATGCTCTACTATACTCTCTGCACCTACATTTTTGAATTTTCTTATTTCTAACAGTCGCCAACCAGTGGGCCAGGGACCACTGGTGATCCATGAGCAAATTTTAGTGGTCTGGAGAGAAATCCCCCCCCCCCAAAGCAATTAATCCAGGCTGCACGGGAACCCAAGGCTGTGCCATCCACATGGCCCATCCATCCACTGGCCCCCTTTGGCCAAGCACAAACCTTACCTTGAGTAGAGCCACGTGAGGTGAGACCAACAGCGGGGGAGATAAATCTGCCCCACGGTGTTTTGCTGAGATTGGGAATGTCGGTCCCATATTCCAGAGCTGCAGGAGTCACAGGACTGGCCCTTTGGTCATCCTGGAGCAGCTCCTTCAGGCCATGGCAGGCCGGTGCACCCGGGTGGAGGAGCAGCTGCTCCAGGATGACCAAAGGCCCAGTCCTGTGACTCCTTTGGAATAAAGGACAGCTTTGGAATAAGGGACCGACTTTCCCACCAACATCAGCAAGCCACCTGTCAGTCAGAATTCATATTAGTGGGCCGTGGTATTTAAGATTATGAGTTTGGTGGTCCCTGAGGTCCAAAAGGTTGGTGACCCCTGTTCTAGTCCAACCCCCTGCTCAAGCAGGAGATAAGATACGTAGCTGGGCATTATCCACAATTTTTACTGGTGTTGCATTTTTCCTTCCTATCAATTCTTCATTTTTTGGTGGAGGTGGGAGAAGTTATCTTAAGTTCAGGGCTGTCCTCTTTTGGGAATAATACAATATATGAAAGTTCTGAAATCAAATGTACAAAATTCATCTCTCCATACAGCTCATCCTCAATTTACGAGCACAATTGATGCCAAAATTTCTATTGCTAAATCAGACATTTGTTAAGCGAGTTTTGCCCCATTTTGTGAAGTTTCTTGCCACAGTTGTTAAGGGAATCACTGCAGTTAAGTTAGTAACACGGTCATTAAGTCTTAATTGTCCTATCAATCCATTAAGCGTATTGCTGTTGCTATATATATAAATTATAAATTCTATGATTCTAAATTGATGTGGTCTACCTTGAAGCTGTTCTGCAAGGGGAGAATGCTTCTTAAACACTAGTATACCTACAGGGGATTTAAATCTGTCTTCCTGGCAGCTGGGAAAGTGATTCAGGCCACTTCAAGGGCACAGGGTTGGCAAACTGTATTGCTTAGGCATATATTGTGTTCTGGTTAATAACAAGATGAGTTAGTGAAATGGAAAAGGCATCAAACTCAGTTTTTCATTGTGACACCTTGGGCAATGCACAACAAAATCTAATCCGTGGAAACAATCTGAACATTATCAAGATACAAATGAAAATGCTTTGATTAGGTTGCTACACTGCTAAATTAAAATAAAATTAGGCAATTTACAATTATGTGTGTGCTAAGAATGCAGCTATGCAAAACCAACCCATTCATTAAGCCATTGCATTATGAATCAGCCTAGGGCACTGATGGCGAACCTTTTTGGTGCTGAGTGCCCAAACCAGAACGTCCATGCACCAAAGACCAGCTGGCCAGTGCATGTGAAGGATCAGGTGATGGAATGTATGTACAGTGGAGGCCCTGGGGATCAGAGGAAGGGTCATATGTGGAGATAGGACTCAGGTATGGATGGAATGGACATGAAGAACATGAATTCTGATAAAGCACTTTCTATTGTCTTCATTTCTGTGCCTTAAGCAGCCTTGCTCCTTCCTATCCCTCTCTACAGAAGGAGGGAGGGGTCATAGGGGAGTGGGAGTGCTACCTCAGACAAAGAGTTAAACCTGCTTTTACTTTTCTCTGTGGAAGGAGGGGAGTCACGGGAAGTGGGGGGAGCTACCTTGAGCTGCTCTGCAATAGGAAAGAGGTTGGAACAGCACATTCTTAGCGAGGCAGAAGTTAATACCTTAAACCACAAGCCAGGATATCAGGAACAAGAATAGCTTGCTTATAAGAAAACCCCCCAAAACCACATAGTTGGCACATGAAAGTAGGACTCTTTGCAAGTGTTGGAAGAAATATCCTTCTGGGTTCAGTTCCAAATGGGGAAAAAGACACTGGAACCATGGAGGCTGTTTGGAAGGCTTAATGGTGGACAGGACCACGTGCCTTGGAGCTCCAGGGTGAAAAGGAAGGATGATCACATGCTTCAAGGTGAAGGAAGAGATCAAGAAAGGGCTGAAGTGCCGAGAGTGCCTGGGTTTTATAACCTTTGTTGGGATTTGAATTGGAGCTTGTATTCTGATTGGTTGTCAGACTCCCTTGGGGCCATGCAGGGACAACTCTGTAGGCTGTCCTGAGTCCCAGGCTTGGTTGAGCCTTGCTGGTTGATGATGTACTGAAAGTGTTTTGTTTGGAAAACACACGAGGTAGACCGGGTTCCAACAACAAATACTTTTATTATCAACAGTTAGTAACGGAACGCCGGCTGAAGCCGGGGCCAGCCCTTTTATACAGGCTGGCTTGCCTGCTTGCAGCCAATGACAGCTATTTAGATTTGCCGCCTTTTTGGTATCTCTTTGGATTGGTTCCGAGTGAACCAATCCACTGTTCTTTTCCTTAGCCAATCAGAATGGTAGGTTTGGAGTCATCCACTTTATATACAGAACACCCCTCCCTCCTTAGTTCAGTCCTACGTGGTGACGTAGTCTCGCAGGTAGGTGGGGCTTTTCCGGGCTCGACCTGACCTGCGCGGTTCATTTCCAGTGAGGACTTCGACCGGTTCGGATGGGGCTGCTGTGTCGTCCGTCCTCCTCTCTGGAACCGTCTGGAAGGGTGAGTCGGCCATTTTACCGCCGCCTGAGTTTCTTAGGCCGGCGGTTCTGCCGCTCCCTCCCGTTTCCTCGGGGCAGGTCGAGCTGGCTTGGCTGGCCCCTTCCGAAGATCTCTTCTCGTGGGTCTCTTCAAACGGTGAGTCTTTTGTTGGCTCTTTTTGGTCATTTTGAATGTTAGTTTTATTTTTAAAAAGTTCTTTATTCGTTTCTCGCCTTTCCCCCCCCACCTCGGTTTGCATTTCGCCGTGTTCTTTTGTAAATGTTTTTAAGTCCGCGGTTCTTTCCATAATTCGAGATCGAAGCTGGTCTATATGCCGCTTCCATTCCCTCCCATCGTCTAATTTTACCCGGTAGGATTTGGGGCCTGTAAGCTGGATAATTTGCCCGGGTAGCCATACCGGGTTTGCTAGAGCTTCCCTGTCCAATTGGCTATAATTCCGCTCGGTTTTTGATAGAGTCCTAGAATAATATGCGACGGGTGCTTCTCTGCCATCCGGTAGTTGGTGGCTCAGGACGGCACCTACTCCATATGGTGAGGCGTCGCAGGTCACTGTTAATGGCAGAGTGTCGCTAAATTGGATGAGAACGTTTGTTGATGTTAGCAGTCTTTTAATATTTTGGAAGGCTTTTTTTTCTTTGTAACCCCAAGTCCAAGCAGCCTTTTTGTCTAGCAGGCGGTGTAGCGGTTCTGCTATAGTGGCTTTGTTTGGCAGGAATACATTATAGAAATTAATTAGTCCTAAGAATGCTTGGAGTTCCGTTTTATTTTTAGGTTCAGGCGCGTCATTTATCGCCTTAACTTTTTTATCTGTGGGGTGGATGCCCTCTCCGTCTATTGAGTAGCCCAGGAATTCGACGTTGTTTTTAACTAGACAGCACTTCTCTCTTTTAACCTTGAGGCCAGCTTCTCTAAACTTAGTCAGAACCTTTTTTAGTCTGTTCCTTAATTGTGTTTCATCTCTGGCCGAGATTAGGACGTCGTCGAAATAGGGAACGACTCCTTGTATGCCATTTAGAAGGCGTTCCATTAGACTCTGGAAGACGCCAGGGGCTACGCTTACTCCAAATTGGAGTCGGTGGCATTTGAATGCGCCTTTATGGGTGACAATAGTCTGCGCTTCTGCTGTTTCTGGGTCTACTGG